>CAJNOL010000855.1:33107-70029 GCA_905250125.1 Rotaria sordida
AATCGAAACTATCTCAAAGTACTATCCAGAGAAATTATGAAAGATAGAAACAAGTCGGTTTTGCTTATGATGCAAACAAGATTTTTGATTTTTGCAGATATTTTCTTACAGCTAGCCAACCGTAACTCAGAGTAAAATTTTAAACATACATCTAGAAAGAGCGTTAGATTTTTTATCTAGTAGTCTACTTCTGAGTCTCTTCAGTAACATCTAAGTGTCTGAAAAATGATCAATCATAACTGCCACGATCTTATAAATTAGTGTTTTGTCCAAACGTTGTTTTTGATCCTCAACAAAGATTTTATTTTAATAAACCAACTTTACGTCAGAAAAAAAATTCTGAATATATATTTAGAAAGAGCGTAAAATTCGCATACTAACTGGATACTTTTGATTTCCTCCAGCAACTTATAAGTGGGCAAAAACTGAACAACCATGTCATGCAAAGACTTTTTACATACAGGTTACTTTGTGACAGAGTGCACTGTGTTGGCTCTGATAGCAGTATTGGCTTAGCGTCATAGAGCAAAGGTGTAGTATAGAACTTTTCTTCACAAGGAACTAATCTAGATAATTTATTTACTGTAATAGATCAAAACCAAACGAGAAACACTTCTTTTTCATACCATATTGATTTTGTATATAATTGTCATGTCGCTCTTTGTCTTTAGCCAAATCATCTTTATGATCGGTACAAAGTTCTGTTGATGGCGATGCCATTTAATTTAAATCGACAGATTATTTAAATCTAAAAAAAAAGACATTTGCTTTCCCGCTTCTAAATGTAAAATAAATATAAACAATCGTAATGAAATTATGCTTAAGAACAGATGAACAATAAATTTCTTAAGAAATTTTGGACAAGACCATTTTTGGTATTTCTCACGTTTATTGATCGTGATTGTGGAATAAACAGGGTGTCCCAAAAGTCATGTTCACTTAAGAAAATTGAATATCTCCATTACGATTCGAGCAAACGTGCTGATTTTTTATCAGTGATAGAAGCATGCGCCAAGTTTATATCCATAAAGACATGTCTAGGGAGACCCTTTGTTAAATATCACTATTGACCTCAATCAGAAAGATGTACTTTTTCACGGATAGAAAAAAAAAGCAGTATACTTAACGGAGGATTTCTCTCGGCATGTCTTTATGGATATGAAGCCTGAACATGCCTCTATTATTGGTAAAAAAATCAGCTCGTTTGCTCTAGCCGTAATGGAGATATTCAATTTTTATTTTGGCAAACTGATTTTTGGATCACCCTGTATATAGTCCAAAAATCACGATACCAAGTAAAAATTGAATATCTCCGCTACGGCTCGAGCAAACGAGCCGATTTTTTTACCAATAATAGAAGCATGTTCACATTTTAAATCCATGCGGACAAGATTAGAGAGAGCCGTTATAAAGTACCACTAATGACCTCAACAAAATAATTTTACTTTTTCGTAGATCGAATAGAAAACAATATACTTAACAAAGGATCTCTCTGGGCATGTCTTTATGAATATAAAGCTTGAACATGCCTTTATCATTGGTAAAAGAATGAGCTCGTTAGCTCGAGCCGTAGCGGAGATATTCAATTTTTTCGGCAAAATGACTTTTTTTTCTAACTGTGAATAAGTAAATTTTTCTTGTTGAGGTCAATAATGATACTTAACAAAGGGTCTCCCTAGACATGTCTTTATGGATATAAACTTGGTGCATGCCTTTATCACTGATAAAAAAATCAGCACGTTTGCTCGAGCCGTAATGGAGATATTCAATTTTCTTAAGTGAACATGACTTTTGGGACACCCGGAAGTTGAAAATTAGCGCAAAAAAACATTCACAAAAATTATTTCACAATTTTGCAACGCTAGATTTCTTTTCTCTGCATGCCATAACGGCAATGTTTCAATATCGAAAATTTCGATCTGGATTAAAATAGTGTTCTAATAAAATCTTTCGACATTTCTATTCATTTTCACGTTTTGAATTTGTTTTTGAAACACTTATTTTATTTATCGAATCGTGAGATTCACGCTGGGTTTTTTTCTCAAAGAATTTATGTGATCGGTGTTTGATTGAGTTTAAAAAGGAAAAAATAATTTCCGAGACAAATAGATAACAGTTGTATATACATCTCTAAACGAGTCAGATATTGAGATAAACTCACCAGAGTTCGTTGTTTACTTTTCGAAAGATGAATTTTTTGCAACCAGATATTTATAGGTAACACTTTTATGCAAGACTTATCATGCATATCTGTGGAAAATATATCCAGCTTTAGTTTTCGGAAACGGAATGTAAGATCATTTTGGATATTTTCGTTTGAAAGATCAAAATCTGAGCACAAATGAGACCAAACAAGTTTAAATTTGAGATATAATTTGTTAAGAACATTTCAAATGCGGAGTCTCGCTGAAAATATTTTTATAACTTGATTTTCTTTAAAATCTTTTTCGAACTCAAAAAAAAGCGAGAAAAAAATGTGCATGATTGAATGATTCATCGACCTGTATTCATATATACACTAATATGAATTCAAAGAAGATGATGAATAGCATGTCATGTATCGTCCAATCGCTGAGAGGACTAATCACATGAAAATTAGCATCGCATTCAAAATAATATAAAGGCAACAAAAAAAAGTTGTCAAAATTTTGTAATCTGAAAAGAGAATATCTTAACCGAATTTGTTTTCATTTTACGAAGCACGATAGATGTCACCTAAGTACTGCTAAGAATATCACTATCAACGAAATATTTCTGTGGAGGTAGTTCTCGAAACTAGTAATCAAGCTCTATTTTCAAGTTCGCTGAGGTATGTTCAGAAGTTCGAAAAAGTAAATTACCGAAATTTCCATAATTGGCAGAAACACATAGGATTTCAGGGAAAGAAATTTCGAAAAGTTCGGAAATTTCGGAAGTAACACAAAGTTTGGAAAACATATGTCTGAAATTTCCGAAATTTCATTTTCGGAAATCTGAACACTGTTGAGTTCGCTTCAGAGTAATTATTATGAATTAGGCTTCTGGCGACTCTTCTTGAATATGTGTAGGACAATTTGCTATTTTAAAAACAACATATCTTTTTTTCAAATGACATTCTTGATCATCATTACTCATATTCAGTTCAAGACATAGTATACTCAACTATTAAAAACATTAGGCATGCACCAAATCCTAGTTTTAGGTGATAAAGATGATTCATTTACGATGTCAAGAACCGTCAGTTCCTGTCAAACCTTCGAGCGGATTCTACTCAACTTTTATCGCTCTATCTGATGGCAGTGACAGATATGTCAAATCCAACTAGAAAATATACAGGATTTGATCAAAAAACGTGAATTTTCGGTCAAATCCTGTCAAACCCTGCATATCTTCTAGTTGGATTTGACATATCTGTCACTGCCATCAGATAGAGCGATAAAAGTTCAGTAGAATGCACTCGAAGATTTGACAAGAACTGACGGTTCTTGACATCGTAAATGAATCATCTTTATCAACTAAAATTAGGATTTGGTGCGTGCCTAAAAAACATGTGAGTAGGCGAAAATGTTTTATGTTTTAACATATTTTTACATTTTTATTATTAATGAAGAGTAACAATGGGAAATCATAATGGCTAGAAACAGAATCGATCGTGTAACTATAGTCAACTGTTATTGATGTCAGGGGCAACATAGAGAAGAGAACTTATTATATATAATTGATATTGAATATTTTTATCGTTTGAATCAAATAAAAAAAACACTCGTCGTGAGAAATTGTCAATAAATAAATGTGTATACTCAAGGAAATAATTGATTGGAATATTGAAAATGATTTTATTTTTCAATTTTATTTCTAAATAGTTCATTAAGTTTAAAGTTCTCTTCTGATACAAATCTTAATTAATCATTTAAAGCACATTGTCATTAATTAAGACAATAACAACGAACTAATCTATATTGATGAAAGAGTTATTGAAAATATTTATATCTATGCCATCTTCAATGAAGTGTATACAATGGAAAAAAAAGCAAGATTTGACTACTCTCAACTAACAGTCAAGTATAGTAGTTGACATTTAATTGATTTGTACTTGGGAGTAGTCAACTTTTCCCGTGTTCTTCCCCTTGCATATATAATTAGTTTGAAATTTCTATTGAGCAGTTTACTAAAACTATGTTTACGTTTTATCGATAAAATAAATAATATTTATTGAAGATCAAAAAGATCAATTTTAAAAGAATTTGACAATTTTTTAAAATTTGTTTTGAAATATCGTCGAAAAGTGAATAAATGAGGATAATCTGAAGAGAGCTAAATAAAATATATACAGTGGGCCCCAAAATTGTTCAACAAGATGTCATTTGGATTTTTTTTCGTAGCCTTAAGTGCTAGAAAGAATCCAAATAGTGATTTGAATAGAGAATATTGTTGCCAACAAGAATTCGAGAAAATAATAACCATCATGAATTTTCTCAAAGTAGGATTTCTGGAAAACCAAAACCCTACGTTTTCAACATCCACAAGCCACAACAGAAAACTTGTTTTAACAATCTAGCATTATAGAGCAGCCAATTCTCTACAAAATAAGATGTCTCCAAGCTTTCTACGACCTTCCATTCAAAAGTTATAAGCATCATAAAAATCGGAAAAAAGTGAAATTTATGGGAAAATCGACTAAAAAAATGCATTTTTTCGATTTTTGTGATGCTTATAACTTTTGGAGAGAAGGTCGTAGAAAGCTCGGAAATGTCTTATTCTGCAGAGAATTGGCTGCTCTATAATTCTAGACTGTTAAAACAAGTTTTCTGTTGTGGCTTTTGGATGTTGAAAAATTAGGATTTAGATTTTTCAGAAACCCTACTATGGGAAAATTCATGATGGTTATCATTTTCTCGAATTCTTATTGGCAACAATATTCTCTATTCAAATCACTATTTAGATTCTTTCTAGCACTTAAGACTACGAAAAAAAATCTAAATTACATCTTGTTGAACGATTTTGGGACCCACTGTATATGATATATTATTTATCTTGTTAATTAATTAAAAATCAATCTTATTGAGGAATAAATGTTTTGTCAGTTACTGTTTTAATAGAAATTGTTATGAATTAATCACTAGTCTAATATCTATTGATAGGCAGAGTTTTATCTTATAGAAAAATAATAAAATAGATTTTCAAATCTAATCATTTTATTTCAATTTCTGATGATTTCAACAAGATTCTCTTATTTATTTTCCTCATTTCAAGACATAGGCTGCTGCGATTCCTTATATTGTTGACATTGACTTCAATACATATCGAAATCTCTCATCGGATCGGAAAAAAAACGATATAGAGAAAATTTCAGGCATTTTTCTTATGATTTTTCCGTCGAATAACAAAAAGAGAAAAGTGAATAAAAGATTTATCTAAAAATAGTAAGTTATGCATAAAGACACACATCCTAGAATAAGTAAATGCAAATGTCCAAAATTATCTTGATTTATGATCAATACAATATGGAACTCATTTAGACAATGTATGACACTTTTTTTGCAAAAATTTGAATCGATTTTTCTAAATCCTTAAATTTAATCTTTATTTTGATAATATACAATAATAAGATTTATTTAATGTTTTTTATTATATTAAAGAGATTTAATGTTAAACATTCGATAATAGTTAATTAAATAATTAAGCTATTTAAATAAATAGTTTCATATAACGAATTGAATCATTTCGATTGTTATTTTATATTCATTAAATTAGTTTTATTTAAATCTTTGTTTTCATCATCAAAAATATTTTTCTTTTTCGTCTTTTTCATATAAAACTAATCAATTGATTTTCTTTTAATTATATAAATGATTAAATCGAATAGATTTTTTTAAAAATCAACATTTTTTACTAGTTTGTTTAGTTAAACAATTTACAGATTTTTATTTATCAAAAATCTTTATCAGGATTGTTTTTTTTTTTACAAAAGTTTATTTAAAAACAAAAAAAAAAGAAACGATGATGAAGATAGTTAGTCAACTTATTAAGTAAATGATATAATGTATGAAGAATAAATCTTGTTGTATAGATCAATGACAAAATAATCAATATAAATTGACTAGGAATATATTTGTCAGAAAATAAGATTTTTTTTTTAATTAACATTAATATTTAAACAAATTTTGAACTTAATTCGAAATAAATTCTATTAAATTTATTTAAATAATAATTTTAAATAAAATTAATATTAATCTATGATTAATAAGAATTATTTCTAAAAATGAAATAACATATGTTAATGTTGAATAATCCAATTTGAATCATCTTGAGGCATTAATTTTCCAAAAATAAGAAGAATAATATCAATAATCCACCAAAGACCTAAACCTCCAAGTGTTATCATTTTTCCAACAGCAATTCCAATATGACCAAGAGAATATCTATCAACAGCAAATAAACCCAAAAATATTGAATATAATAATGTTGAAATAAAATAATGTGAAGAATATTTAATACATGGTACATTATCAATTAAAAATGAACGATTTCCTTTACATTCAATTCCATCATATATTCGACATAATATTGATGTATGTTCAACTTCATTATATTTTTCTCCACCAAAACGACGACCATTTTTTTTCTTTATTTAAATAAATATCAAAATAAAATAAAATAAAAAATAAAAACAAATAAATTACTTGACATGATCTTGTTTCATTTTCTGGAATATCTTCAACTGATTCACATTCATAATAATCTGATGGACTAGAATTTATTTTAATTATATTTAGAATATATTTATCAAAAACAAAAACAAAAAAAATTCTTACATAAAATGACATTGAACAAGTGGACTATAAGGATTTTGATCATCATTTAATATATATTCAATTTGTTTTGATGATACAATTATTTCATCACGATAAACAAAGCATGATGTACTTACTATTAATAATAACAGATTTATTAACAAGATCATTTTCTATTTTATATATTTAGTTCTTTTTCATATTTTATTAAATGAATATACAACTAAATATATATACATTTTATACTATTTTCAATTGGTCAATAAACAATTAAGAAAAAAGATGTCACTCGAATACAAAACAAGAAAGATTTTAGTTTTTATTCGTTTGAACAAATCTAGGACATATTCATTCTCTCATATGTAATATCCTCATTTTGATCTTTTTCACTAAACGACCGTATAAACAGGAAACATTATCTATTAAATAAATAAATAATTTTATTATCGATATGTCTATTATAGATATTGATCAGATAAACAAAGTTGATAAAATGATTTTCTTTGAAAATAAAATTGATTTTATTCGAAAATCATATTAGAACAAATTAACCTATTCTTCAATCATCAATCAGCGAACGTATTAACATTAATAAATAATTTGAATTTCGATGATTAACTCCTATAAAGTATCACTTTAGAATTCAATCTCTCTTTGTTCATGAACAATATTAACTTCATCTTAAAACTTCTCATTGATCGAATTTATTTGAAAGAAAAAAAAGCACTTATCGTGCTCCCTTCCAGGACTGCCAACAGGCCAAAAACAGAACTACTTGGACTGACTTGCAGGCTTTTCAGAGAAGAGAATAGACTTATTGAATATTTTTATTAAATTTTTGGATGGAATTCCATAATACACGTTAGAGATTTTTCTTATTCCCTTACGATCGTCTCGATCATATATTTACTTCTTTTCAACTCAGATAATCAAAGTAGAAACTTTTTCACTAAGCAGAATATCAATACGTAGAGAAAAATTCACTCTTCTCTATACAAACAGCTATGCTTTGAAATCAGTTTGAATTCCATGAATGTCCTTCCATGACATTAAAAAATATGTTTTGTCACAAATAAATTATACAAACAGAAAAACATTATTCATATCGATCAGAAACATTTGCTTGTTATCTTCGTTTACTCGTCGATATCGAGTTGAATATCATTATTACTTATCTACATTTCTCCTCTGTATTCATTCGCCTTGTCTACTGAGACATATTATAGCTTAATAATAAGCCGGCACGAAACTGTAAACAATAGACAATTAGTTAAAAACAATAATTTATCATCAAGAATAAATGTACCCTTTTCAGTTGACTTAAACGCTGACAGTTAGATGCCACTTAGAACCTTTTCAGCTACTGTTAAACTAGAATAAATGAGAAAAGTTGATATTATTTATATAGACCATTCTCACTCATAACAGGATGGAGTCAGATAATACATTTGGCAATTCTATTTAGGATAAGATCGCATTCAATAGTGAAAATCAAGGCATGCAAGAGATGATCCTCTTTATATAAAAGTATGTCATATTAACATTGATTATGAAAATCTAAAGTAAAATTTTAACTTGAATAAATTGACCAAAGTATTTTAAAGGTAGAATATAACATCTAATCAGAATCGATCAATAGAGAAAAAAATTTGAGTAGGTATCATCGAGGTCAATAAACTTCGTCTTGGTCTATTCTGCAGGATATCAAGCCAAGTTGGCAATTCTGTTCAACTTTCGAATAAGTTCTGCTCGAGATCTTATTGAAAATAAACTGCGCAAAATTTATTTGATTACTCTGATCAATTATCAATTATTTTTTATTTTTATTAATTATTCATAGAAAAAACGTTTAGAAAAAAAAACAAACAGTGAAAAACGTATTGAAAACAACGGTAAAAGCGTGTTTAGAACGCCTTTTTAACCGTTCGTGTTTTTTTTCTAAACGTTTTTTCTATGGTTATCTGTTAATATTACTTTCAAATAAATCTCTTTTGTTTTTAAAGTGGTGCTTTTCTTATTGTGTCTCACCGGCACGATGAAAATCTTTCTATTCAATGTGATGATGTCATTTGTCATTGAATTTTCATAGGTTTTTTTTTTCTTAGAGAATATGAAAAAAGTATCTTATTCTATAATTAATAATAAATCCATTGAGATATTATATATCTCATATAAAATTGAGTTCGATAAGTATTGACAATGATAAAGAAATTCTACTCGAATATATTCTATATGTTTACATGATTATCAATATGAGAAAAATGATGAAAATTAATTTTCATTTTGATATATATTAAATAGATTAAAGTCATTTTTAATTATGTATTCTAATAAATAAATCGAATTATTAAATCAACTGTTTTATATTGATTTTTTGTTAGTTAAACCAATTAATATTATTTCTATAGTAAATATCTATATATGACATTTTGTTTATTGTTCCTTTTCGAAATAATAGTTTTACAAATAAAATAAAACAAAAAAAAAGTAAAGAATAGAATTTATTGAAAAATAATAAAGAAAAAATATGAATTTCTATTATTAGTGATTTATTTTGTATAAATCTAATAGATTTAAATGATTTGAATTAATTTATACTTCATTTGAAAATATTTTAATTTTTAATTGAATAGAAATACTAAATCTAATTTCTTATTGTTAACGTCTTATTTAATTGATTTTATATGAAACAGGTTCGTAAATTAGAAAAGATTTTTTCGAATTTTTTTCATGTCAAATATATATTGATCGATATTTATTATTTCTATTTTATATATATTTATTTCAAGAAATATTTCTTATCTATATAAGACAATTAATTAAAATGGTTGATTTCTATCATTTAATAATATAATTAATCGATAGAAATCAATATTAAAAAATCAAAAGAAATTCTATTTTAGATAATTATAGAGACATTTAAATTCATCGTTTTTTTTTAAATTCATTTATTAATATAGACATTTTCACATATTTTATTCGACGATTTTAATTCAAATTCAAACTTATTAGATATTATATCCATTGAAAGCATGTTTCATTATCGGAAATGTTGGTTTTTTTTTTCATATAAAATCAAGTGAAGTAATGAAATAGACTAAGATAGATATGAAGAAAAAGAATGCAATTAAAAAAAAGTCTAAAACAAATGAAGGGTATCGAAGAGAACAATGAAATATTTCTATGAATAAATATAAAATAATAAATAAAAATCTAATATTAATTGAATATTTCAATAATAAATTTCTTTCAATATGACATTAACAACTTTCATATGAAATTATTCATTTTTCGCTCCAACTCGATTTATTATGAATTAATCGAAGATTTTTAAAATAAAATTAACTTTCTTTTTTTTATACAAGCTGATCGAAAAGTTCTCAGAACAGTCGTGTCTTTATTAAATAAATGATATATTCAAAAATCTAATTGGATGAAATGTTCAAGATAGTCATCCTTGTTTGTCATACGAAGTCCCATTCGATTAACTTATTTTTTTTTTTGCATATCTATTCAAATCGAATATATTACATGACAGGAACCTCCTTGATTATAGCTTGTTTTCAAGATTGCAAAGGAAATATACTATCTGACTGAAGACAAGGACAATATTGGAAGGTTAACCAATAGTGAATCAGAAAGAGGCACTCAACATGAATGAAAATAGGTGGGTAATACTCAGAGAAAGTGACGCTATTATGATCAATTAATCAGTAAAGATCCCAACTCGATAAAGGATCTAGGGATGGTTAATTAATGGTGTAAGTGAGAGTGCGTTAGTGCGAGAAAATGATAATGGAAGGATGAATACCGTTATTATTTTGACTGATTAACTGCCTATTTTTCGTTCATGTTGAGTGCCTCTTTCTGATTCACTATTGGTTAATCTTCCAATTTCATTCTTGTCTTCAGTCAGATAGTATATTTTCTTTGAAATCTTGAAAACAAGCTGTAATCAAGGATGTTCCTGTCATATAATATATTCAATTTGAATAGATATGCAAAAGAAAAATGAGTTAATCGAATGGGACTTCGTATGACAATCAAGAATGACTATCTTGAACATTTCATGCAATTAGATTATTGAATATATCATTTATTTAATAAAGACAAGACTGTTCCGAGAACTTTTCGATTAGTCTCTAGCTTTATTTGAAATATGAGTTTAAAAAAAAAGGAAATATTTTTTTTTGAGAAAAGTCTAAATAAATTAAAGTACGAAGAATTTATCAATAGAAAAGTATTCCAAAAAAAAAAAACAAAAGTCAATTAAAATCGATTGACTTTTTTTAAAAATAATATCAATATAATAACCAACAAGAAAATCTTTCGAGAAAGATCTTTTTTTTTATTTATTTGTTATAAATTTAATATTTGAACTAAATCAACTAGACAATGTTCGAACATAGTTAATATGTTCTTTTTTTATGTTTTGTTTAATATCGATATCTTATAGGAATTTTTCCTTCCTTATTAAAATATTTTTTTTTATTAAAAATTCTTATATGATTATTATTAATAGAACATTTTTAATTAATTGAAAAATTTATTAAAAACGAACAAACTTTATTTTAAACATAATTATAATCAATAGTTAGATTTATAAAAACTTTTGTTTTATATAAAAAAATATCTTCAATAAATATTTTACTATTGTTCATATATTTATATAATAAACTTATAAAATAAATATTATTTATTATTTAAAGTTGATAAAATATTCTTTTATTAATAAATATATATATATATATATGTTATATGTCAATGGCATTTATTTCTAAAGTACATATTATTCTATTGACAATTTAATTACTAACCTTGTTTATATCGATATCAATATCGATATATTGATAGAAAAGAAAAGTATTTAAATAAGATAAATGTATTCTTATCACAATAATAATAGATTTAGTTAAATCAAGTTAAATAAATCTTTATATTATATTCCACTGGCATTTTTTTTTGTTCAAATCTTTATTTATTTTTCATAGTTTTAGTTTTTGTTTATGAAAAATCTCACATATAAATAGTCTTTATGTTATTCATTCACTAAGAAAAAATTTTCGAAGATCGTTTAAGATCTCGCGAAGAATTTTATCTCAGAAGATTTATAACTTGATGATCTTACAAAATCGTTTAAATATCTTCGTAGAAAATTTAATATTTTCTGGCAATAATATCCGATTGAAATTATTAAATGATTCTTTGAATAAGATTCTTCTAATGTTTAATGATCGAAATCTTGTAAGATTTATTCTAAGATGATTATATTCTAATTGACATTAACCTATAGGATTTCTTATAATAAGAGTAATTTTAAGGATTTAAGTTAATATATAATAGATAAAATATGTTCTAATGTCGAGAATAGTTATTATTTAGAATTGAAAGTACATTATCAATAGAATGGTGCTTATCTGATAAAAAGTCACTTGAAATATAATTTAATAAATTTGATTATATTGACAAGTAGCTTTTCTTTTGTTAATATTGTTTATCTTTTTTTATTTCAGATCAATTCAACACAACTAATTCGCTTTTTTATTTTATTATTTTAGTTCATTTTACCGATAAATTCAAAACCAAACGGAAGTTTTTTTTATTTAAGATTATTTTAACGATCAAATTCAATAAAAAGAATTTTTTTTTAATGTTTTTTCAGCGCATATTTATGTATTAATATTCTTTTTCTAATCTTTATAAATAAATCTAGATATGACAGTCAAAATAGAAGACTTTCTTAATCAAACAACATAATAGGAAGCAAACTAGAAGAAAATCAGACATGCAAACCTGTAAGAAATCATAGAAAATCCAACATGAATCATATGATATCTAACATAAAGACCATGAATAACCGTAGAGTACGATTTAATCATAAAGGATATGTTTAAGATTGTCATATACAATGGTACGAGATGGTAGAGAATATTCTATGATTTAGTAAGAAATTATTAGAAAATATTCTAATACAATTGTTTAACTTGATCATCTGTCAATAATCATTGATTCGCAAATAGATTATATTAGAATAATAATTATTGATAGAAATCATTAAACTAATTCAAAACTTTGTTTTTTTTATCAAATTCTAAAATAAAAAAAATCTAAGATAGAATAACGTTTTTTTTTTCAGAATAAACAAGTAATCGATTTTGTTTGACAGCTTGAAACTCTTCATTATCAATATTCCTTTTTTCTACATTAACATTGAGAAAATTGCCGAAAAATTTGTTTATACGACAATTTCTTTATGACAATATTCAGTTTCGTCTAAGTGTCATAGAGAATTAACCAATTTGCAAAGATTTTCTCATAAAGAACACGCACATATATATATATATATATATATATATATATATATATAAATAGACATGCAAACAGATATAAACTATGCAATACGGATTGAGAATGTCATCACACAAGCAAAAAAAGTCTATTCTTCTCGGGTTTTTTTTTTCTCTTTTTTCTTTGTCATTCATCAATCGGAAGAGAAGAAACGATCGGCAATTGTTTTTGATCGTCTTGAAGAAATAATAAAGAGAAAGATACTCTCGTTTCATAGTCGTCAACAGACAGGTAGTGAAACATTCTCTTTTATGTCATTATCATCATTATCAATGAGAAACATATATATTTATCTTAATTTCTCTTTCTATAAATCAACATTTCTAAGCGCATCTTGTGTCGCTTGACACTAATCTCTGTATAGTTGCTTTAATCCTGTATCTCTGTGTGCCATCTATTTATCTCTCTGTCAGACACCCTGCAGATGTTGTTTTTCTTGTTTTTGCTGTCATCATCTACCGTGTCCTTTTCCTTTTTTCTCTCTTTCCCTTTTAATATTATGAAAGATAGACGTTTAGTTCGACAACAGAATAAAAACCAAGGTAAAACATTCTTGTTGGTTCGTCTCTCACTGATTGACACCTTTCTTTTTTTTTCTTGTTCTTTGATATTATTATTTTTTTCTTCTAGTTTTAGTGAAAATAATTGTTATTTTCTGATTGTCACCTATTTAGCATAAAATGAAATAAGAGATTCGAAGAAATAAATATATTTAGAATGAGTTAAGTGTAAAAGTTTCGATGAGAAAATGAGATCATATTTGTTATTTATGATGAGAAAAATGAGATAATGACAATAATAAAAACTAACCAATTGAATACTGTTTATTGAGACATACTTCTCTATCACCCGAATTCATTCAATTAGATTCTTTTTTTTACAATATGAGAAAGACAAAAAACAAAAAGAATTTGTCGAGTTGAGATTTCTTTTATGAAATAATAAAAAAAAAAAGCAAAAATGAAAGATCTTGTCTGATGTTTATTTAGATAAGATTTTCTATTTCTATTCAAATAGCTAACACATGATTTTCTCGCCTTCTTTCTTTTTTTTTTTTTGTTTTTTTTTGTACGTGCCAAACAAGTGTCGGAAGTCAGCTGTCGCTTATCGTTACATCCTTAATCGAATCATTCTCTTCATTTATTTTTCTATGTAGAAATTATCTTCTTTTTTTTTTACCTAATCGTTATTTATTTATTTATCCATCGATATCTAACGAGAAGAAGGATCGTGTTTAACTCGTAAGAATTAGACAGATAAGTTCTAATAAAAAAGGAAGTATATATAACAGGATCATTCCATAAAAAAAAAACGTCTATGTTGATTAAAAAAGGAAACTAACATAAATTGATTGAAGTGAGAAGAAGGACGAACGAGTCTCATGGGAATGTCATGTATCCTTTTTTTTTTGTTTTTGTTTTTTAGAAAACTAGCCTATGTCGGATATATCACATGTTGGTACGAATGAAGATTATTTTCAATTAATTGAAACAAATGAAAATCGAATAAATTCATCATCAAGAACGAGTTTTGAAATTTTAGAAAGACAATATGATTTTATTCAACCGAAAAATGATACTATTACATATGAAAATAATTCAAATTCGAATATAAAACAAGATAATTCAAATAATAAGAATTTTTTTTCAAATCTAAGTGAGTTTTTTTTATTTATTGTTCGAATAAAATCTATAAAAAATAAAATAGGTGAAAATATTGATTTGAAAAATAATGATACGGAATCGATGATGAATTCAAATAGTAAAGAAAAGTGCATAAAAACAAGTGAAAACATCTGTGATGTATCACCATCAATGATGCGATCGATTTCTTCTATTTGTTCTCCATCGTCATTTGTTTCATCTAATAAAACGGATAAAAAAGAACGATCGATATTTGATCATCATAGATCATCACTTAAAGGTTTATCTTCAACAAAAAATTTCTCAAATAAATCTAATCGTCGATCAACACTTGCTGCTTTTCATCTATCAGATTTAAATTGTCAAAATAATCTTGTATTTGATAATATAAATGAATATATTCAAGATAAACATATTGATAAAACAATCAGTCATCATTCAATTAATTTAATTAAAGAAAATTCTTTTAATTCAATTGATAATATAAATAATCAATTTTCGACCTCAAATTCAGATTTAGAAGAATATTATGATAAAGGAAGAACAAAAATAAAATTAAGTTTACCAATGAAATCAATTAAAAATAATTCTTATGATAAATCAAATGAAAATCGTTCAAATCGAAATCGAGATAGAGAACAAAAAATAAAAACAATTAGATCTGGATCAATTCAAGGAGAATTTACATTACCAACAAATCCTCCAATAACAGTAACTATTCAACCACAAACAAATATAAAGGAAAATTTATCAAGAGATAATTGTTTTCATGATGATCAAATATGTTCACCTGAACATATTATTAATCAATATAAACAAAGAACAGCAAGTGATTCTCCATTAAAAAATTCATCAACAATTGTTTCATATTTTATGGATCTATTAAAACCAAGTGATAATAAATTAGCTTTGAAATTATTTGGAAGTCGAAAAGGTCTTCTTAAAGAACGTTTAAGACAACAAAGAGCTGGACATTGTATTATTCATCCTTGTTCAAATTTTCGGTTATTTTATTTATTTATTTTATTCATATTTACAAATATATTCAAACGTTTTTATTTTTCTCTTTAGTTTTTATTGGGATTTAATTATGTTAACATTATTAATAACAAATGTTATTGTCCTTCCTGTTGCTATTGCATTTTTTAGTGATGAAATTAATTCAGCACGATGGATTAGTTTTAACGTTATTTCTGATGCTTTTTTTCTTTTTGATATTCTTGTTAATTTTCGAACGGGTAATGTTTGTTTTTTTTTTGTTTTTCAAAAAAATCTAAATAAATATTGTTTTTATTAAAAGGTGTATTAAGAAATGATTTTATTGATGAAATAATTCTTGAACCACGTTTAATAGCAATTAATTATCTAAAAACTTGGTTTATTCTTGATTTATTAAGTTCACTTCCAGTTGATTATTTTTTTTTATTATTTGATGCGGGAGATAATATCGGAGGATATTCAATAGCACGTACAGGTCGAGCTATTAAAGTTCTTCGACTTGTTAAATTACTTTCATTACTTCGATTACTTCGATTATCACGTCTTGTCAGATATATTCATCAATGGGAAGAGGTGAGATTGATTTAAAAAATTTTTTTATTGTAGTCAATTGAGGGCAGGAAAGATCATCTTATTAAAATAGCGACATCGAGTCAGATATCGATCGATAGAACTTCGTGCGGCCAATTTTCTTCGAGTTCATCTTCCCGTCTGGGTGAAAAACAATTTTCTTTTTCTTTTTTTTTCTTTATTCAATATCATGTCTATTTATTAATTGCATGATTTTATTATTTAATGGAGAATTTATTTATTTTAATCGAAATGTTTTGTTTTAGCAATATTAATGTTAATGTTTGCGTTTTAAAATTAGTTCGATGCATGTCAAAATACATCCTCTATTAGAATATCTTATTTATATTCAATAGTCACTAATAACAAAAAAAAAAAAGCATGAATATCACATATAATAAATGCATGATCATTATTCGAAGGGAGGAGAATAAGATGTTCCTGCCCAATCGATTTATTAGTGTTTTAAAATATTTTTTAAAATTAAAATAAATAAAATAATGAATATATTTTTAGTTTTTATCAATAGCAAGTATGGTTATGCGCATTCTTAATTTATTAGCATTAATTATATTATTGGCACATTGGAATGGATGTTTACAATTTATGATTCCAATGTTTCAAAATTTTCCATCTGATTGTTGGGTTGCACTTAATGCTCTTCAAAATGCTCCATGGACAGAACAATATACTGTTGCACTATTTAAAGCACTTTCACATATGCTTTGTATTGGTTATGGACGTTATCCTCCTCAAAGTTATGTTGACATGTGGTTAACAATGCTTTCAATGGGTAAATATTCTTGTTATATAATATATCTATTATATTGATAAATATTCTTGTTATATAATGTACCTATTATATTGATAAATATAGTTATTGGAGCAATGTGTTATGCTGTTACAATTGGACATGTATCAGCACTTGTTCAAAGCTTTGATACATCAAGACGTTTATATAATGAAAAAGTATTAGTTATTAGAGGTTTCTTATATAAATAAATAAATTAAATTAAATTTAGTTTAAACAAGTTGAAGAATATATGGCATGGAGAAAATTACCTCGAGAAATGCGTAATAGAATATCTGATTATTATGAACATCGTTTTCAAGGAAAAATCTTTCATGAAGATAACATTTTAAATGAACTTTCTGAAAAATTAAGATTGGTTTGTCTTTTTCTTTTTTTTTTTCTTTTTTTAAATTTAATTTAAATTTAATTTAAATTAAAAACAAAAAGGATGTTATTAACTATAATTGTCGATCTCTTGTTTCATCGGTACCATTTTTTACAAATGCTGATCCAAATTTTGTTTCGGATGTTGTTACCAAATTACAGTTTGAAGTATTTCAACCAGGTGATCAAATAATTCATGAAGGAACTATTGGAGATAAAATGTATTTTATACAAGAAGGTGTTGTAGATATAATTAAATCAGATGGACAAGTTTTAACAACTTTATCTGATGGATCTTATTTTGGAGGTTAAAAAATTTTAAGTTATTTTTTTAATTAATTATTTATTTATTTTGTTTTAGAAATTTGTTTATTAACACGAGCTAAACGTGTAGCAGGTGTTCGTTGTGTAACATATTGTAATTTATATTCATTAGATTCAAGTCAATTTGAAACAGTTCTTGAATCATATCCATTGATGAGAAGAACAATTGAATCAGTTGCTGCTGAAAGACTTAATAAATTAGGAAAAAATCCTTCAATTATATCAACACGACATGATTTAAAACTTGATACAGCTGCTTTAAAAGATATGATTAATCGTGCAACACCTCAGCCATCAAGTGATGAAGAAGATGAAGATGAAGATGAAGAAGAAGAAGGAGATAATATATCATTATCATCATCATTATATAAAAATAAACACAGTCATTTTAAATCTTCATTAACATATATTCATGATCACATGAATAAATCAAATGATTATTTACAATATTTACATAAAAAAAAAACAAAAAAAAAATCTTCATTCGGAAATAAAAAATCTCAACGGACTTATTTAGCTGCTCCAACATCAACAATTGATTCAACAACAGATCAATATCAACATAGAATTCGTAAATCTCTAACAACTCCTTTATCTCTTTTTCGAAAAACTCGTTCATCAACAACTGTTTTTTCTAATCAACCTTGTTCATAGTTTGCATTTTTTTTTCTTTTTTCTTTTTATGTCAACTCATTTATCAAATTTGTTTTTTTTATTTTACAAAAAAAAAGAAAAATCTAAATATCCGATGTTGAATGGTACAGGACAATGGCACGTCTTAGTGTGTGTCTGGTACATGTACGGAACACGTGCCGAATGTTCTAAGAGTACGTCATATGTACCAGTAACAACTCTCGAATAAAAAGGATTATTAATGAGATAGTGGTCGCACAATACTATATAAAGACGAGGAAACCATTAGATTGGTTTTATGGTTTTAGTCAATGAATGATGCGCATTGCATTTTCCTCTAAACGCCAACGTTTTTTTCCTATTTGACATAAATAATCCAAAACTATCGTCATCTTATGCCCGTGAATATATTCAAACCTTATAAATTCTAATTAATTTTTTATAAATTTCTATTTATGTTTTTTTCAATAGTTTATTATTTATTTAACCTAAATAATATATTGTTTCATTCTTCTTTTTAATTTAAATCAGGAAAAAAGCTTCAATTAAATTTGATTATTTGATTATATTTAGATAAAACAAAAAACAAATGTTATAATACATATTTATTATTGATTCAAAATAATAAATGAAATATGTTTTGTGATATTAACTATGTTTTAACTATAAAAATAAAAATAAATTCTTCTAATGATGTTAAACTTTTTCAATTAAAATAATGTTTTATTTAATCTGAATAATATATATTTTAATAGAACTATTTATCCATTTTCAAAACAAATTTTAAATAATTTTTATTTAAAATAGTTATTTTATTTCGAATTCTATTATACTAGAATCAATCTTCCACATTTAATTTATGTCGCATTATATTTTAAAAATTAGTTTATACAATAGAAATCTTCAGTTTGTAGGAAATTAAATTAATATTTATTTAGATTTATTTTTATTTTTCATAGAATTATTTCAAATTAAAATTTAGGTAATAAAAAGATTTATTTACGATTAAAAAAACAAATTATTCTAATTATTTATTCATTTAAGGAAAAAAAATAAAATAACGTTTATATTTTATTTAAATTTATTCACTAATTAATTACAAGAAATTTTATTTTATATATCATTTTTTGAATAAAATATTAAATTTTAGTTTTTGCTTTATTTTAACAAAAATTATTTCTTTCGAATTAATCCTTTTCATTTACATTTGTTTTTATTATTCATTTTCATTTTCATCGACTATCAGAAGGGATAACATTGAGACTATCAAAAAAAACGAACTTTTATTTTTTTTATAAAGTCTTTTATTTGTATTTTTTAAATAAAATCAATCTTAGGCAGAGAAGCCAAGAAGAAAAAATAAAGCATTTAACTCAAAAATTTCGTTGGCTCGTGCAAATTAATCAATAGAATAAGTAATGAAGTGTATTAATATACTTCATAGCAAGCATAGCAAGTACGCTGTATCGTAGGCGTACCCATGCCGTATCATTCGACATGGTAATGAGAACTGATATAGATGTTTTTCTAGTTTTCTTTTATAGGTTATCATGGTAATGATTACTAGTTTTTTACTAATATTCACTTGAGAAAAAGAACATAATGTATTTTCTAGCACAATCATAATTTCATTAATAGGTTAAAAAAAGATATTAAATAGAATTAATTGAAACGTATTGATATCTCAAATATATAATATTAACGAGAGAACCCTTCGAAATGATTCAGAGCTTTTGAGTTGATCTTTTCTCCATAAGTGGGATTCGATCATACTAGAATAAGACAAAGATAATAAAGGTCTGCACCCATAGCTCTTTCTTATGCAGTGATGGCAAGGGAGAAACGACGTAGTTTTGGACTACTGTACTCCACAGAGTCCATATACTCTGACTGAATTTCATGGGCTCCGGGAGCAGAACAGCGCGTCGTTTTCTCCTTGGCCATAACAATTCTTCGCCTGTTTTGTCATCATTTATGTTATCGCGAATATAGGTTTTCTTAAAAGATTTTGAGTCACTGCCCTGCTATCGACGTTTTTACTAATTTCATCACTATCGTACGCACCAAATATAAATCTATAAAATTTTTGAATTTCTAACATGAAGTATATTCTTTTGTTATAGATGTTCGTGTTATCTCACATTATAGAAAGTAGCAACAATGATTTGCTTGTCTTCTGTATTTGTCCATGGATCTATTTGAGAAAATTAACTTTCCGATAAATAACTTGAATAATGAAAGATAATATTGATATCTGTATATATATCTATATGTAGAATGTATGAGATGGTGCGATAGTTTCTAAATATTGTGAACTTTATTCTTCTATTTGATAAGAGTTTTGTTAATACAAATCTAGCGTTTCGTTTATAGAGATTTCGCCTATTTTCATTGATTAGTGTACATCGATAGAAATATTCTTTTTGATAAACTCTCAGTCTACATGTTAATATTAGAAAAAAAAGTGATTATTTGCGTTGAAACAAATTGTTTGTGTGCTTAACAAATGTATTTAATCATTAAATCATTTAAAATACGTAAGTCTAAACAATTTATCTTGTAACTGTTATTTGTCTTTTAAGATTGAATGATGAAATAATTTGTTTTATCCAGTGTTGTTTGCAATAAACATATTCGGTAATAATTATAAAAAAGATTTTTTTTCAATTATAAATTCAAGTACAAAAGATTCATTTGTGATTATATTAGAATATTGTTCTTGTTTGAATCTATCTGATGAAAATAATGGAGACATATCTTTCGAACGTATCATCATTCTCTCTTTCTTTTTTTTATATTATCTTTTTTGAATCTTGATTTTTGTAGAATCGTTTCGGGCAAATTCTATTTATTCTATTAAAATTTGTTTTTTCAAACTCATTCAATCGATTAAAATTCAATAAAATTTGCCTTTGAAACTGAAAAATTAGATATTAATCAGCTTTAAATTGTTATATTTTAATCAGTTTCATATTATTTTTCGTCAAATTTCTTTTAACACGTCTCATGTATTCTACAATTAAGTATGACTGCATAGTTTTCCTATGCAAAGATTATTGAAGTTTGATTTGAGTGATTCATAAAAAGCAAAAAATTTGTCAGTGCAATGAATAACATTCTTTGTTAACACATATAGTTTAATGACGTATCAGTGGCGCTAACAGATATTCATATCAGTTAACTGAATTAGTGATAAGAGAAAATTAAAATAGAATAGTGTCATCTATAGATACGAATTTTTCTCACTGTTTTCAATCGATCGACGAGTAATACATTCCTAAGAATTTCATTATGGTAGATGTTCCATGGTATGAGAATATTTTTCTAGAAGAAATATATTTATAAACAGTGTTCGGCCTAAATGGATCGGCTTGTTCTGTAATATAATAGAGATCGGGTTGAATGAACCTGAGCAATATGTTGGACTGAATCGGTCGATGAAAAATGGTTGAATTTCGAAGCATGATTCTCATCTATAGAAAAATTCTAACATTAATCGAAAATTGCCATCGAGAACATCCTAGATGGATAATGGTAATCGAAAAGGCAGAGTATCATCTTCTTCTTCTTCTTCTTCCTTGGATTAAATAATAGTTCGATAGAAATATATCATCGATATATTCAGATAATGATTGTTGATCGAATATTATTATTTTGAATATTGTCTGTCTATGATAATCGAATGTCATTATCATAGATTGAATCATTATTATGTGAGTTTTTTTCCACTAGATTATGTATTTTCTCAATATATTTTGTCATAATCAATGATATCATCGATAGAAAATTCAATCAATCTGAATACAAACTTAATAGTTTAATATAAATGTTAATTAAAAAAACTCATATAGCGTCAATAGATATTGATCAAAATGAACAAGTTAACTTCATCATTGGTTACTTTGTTACAATAAACAAATAATCGAGATTATATTAACCTATCGTCTTTTATCAAAATTTATCTTAATATAACCTTGAATATGTTCGATAAATAGGGCATACAATTAGACTTAAACACGGTAGGTTTTATAAATTAGAAAAATATGAAACCCGTCTTATACGATTTGATAAAGTTGAACTGATCCCATCGATTGAAAATCATCTAAGTAAATATATGAGAATTTCGTTCAGTTTTATCGACTTATATCAGATAGAACGATTTTATTCAAATGAGTATTATGGTAAACAAAAGTTTTTTTTTAAAAAGAATGAATAGATTTATCTTTCTTTTGTTTAGGAGAAGAACTTCTTAGCACTATAATCAATTGGCATAGCTGAATGACACATCTACGATCATGGAATATCGATACAAAAATTATATTGAAAATTGTTCCAATTAGAAATCTTAATAGTACAATCAATAGATTTTAATCTCTTCAACAAGTTATTCTGCGTCAGTTAGATATTCCTCGGAATCACGATAGTTTAACTGTAATTGTTTCGATTGTGTCTATTATCGTCATTGTGCTACATTCATATTAAATAATAGAAACTATTCAATTGTCAATCAATCGATGAAAATAATTTTGTTTTCACTAATTTGTCAAATTTGTTGTAAGATGCATCATATTGGAAATAACGACAATTGAATTTGCAAATTCACATTGATTATTTGATTATATTATATACGAAGAACTTGCTCGAATTGAAAATAAAAGCTCTCGATTAGAATGTATCTATCTTTATAATAATATAATTCGATTTTATATTGAAATATAGTTTATTCGAGTTCTATTATTGTTTATATTGATGAATTTCATTATTTTCATATCTTAGATAAAATAAATTATATATAAAGTTATATACATAAAACAAATAAACTTAAATCTCGCAATAATATTTTTCTATTAACAATTATTTTTCTTTATTACTTCCCCATTTGTGTCTCTCAGATATATATATATAATAGACAAATTGCATTCTACTTCAATGTTCTTCTACCTCATATCACAAAAACAAGATTATCATTGTTTATCTCTTGCCAATTCATTATTTAATAACGAACGATGTTTATTTAAAGATATTCTTTTTTCTTGATCAATTATGATGGAATTTTTCGATTTCTATTATTCTTGATATTAAACGTCAAGAATCAATGTTTATGAAATAACTGGTCCATACACAAAAATTCATTTGTGATCAACTAAACTATTATCTATTAAATCTTCATTTATTCAATATTAATCATTTGTTTGAGAAATAGAAAATGAAAACAATATGAAACGATCAAATGAGAGAACGTAAGAAGTGAATAACTCTTATGTTAGGAAAACGATGAAGAAACGATAGATGAAAGAAAAGGGATCGATAATAGCAAAAAATCGGAGACCAAAAATAAGGAAAATATTTCTATGCGGATTTGGTTCGATTTGACTCAGACCAATATAAAGAAATAAATATCTATTTATCATATTATTTTCTACATCTTTATGTTTTATTTTGTCAAATAGATTTCTCTGCCTATTTCCATGGTAAAGACTCGTTTTAATTTTTATAGATGAACTATTGATAGATACCTCCACTAAAACAAGATGATCAATTTTTAATGAAAAACTCTTTATTAATTGAATAAAACAAACAGATACATTATAAAGAATACCGAGAAACGATTCATAGTCTGGACTTTATTGAAAATAAACCTATGTTTTTTTTTCATATAAACATTTTATTATTAGATTTTATTTATCTTTTATATTAGAATTCTTCATCAACAGATTGATAACAAGATATATATCAACATAACTCTCATTAAAAGAAGTCTTAACAAATAAATCTTTTTATGTTGACTATACGATGATGTTATTTAATTAGGTGTCGACGTCTGGCAGTACTATTGAGAACAATTAGGGAAATCTATCATCATGGATATATTATTATTTTTCTTTTATATGTCAGAGATAATCTTTGTTTATCAAAGATTTTCTTCTTTTATCACAAAACATTTCTATTGATCTTCTAACAGATATGTCCATGAGGTAGCAACAATCAATGTTATTGCATCGCGACATCGGTCAAATAACATTGATTGTTGCCACCTCATGGACATAGCTCTTTTGTAAAATCTATTCGATAAATGACTAACTTTTCTATCGATGTATTCCATCGCTACTATAGTTAAGTGTTGGTCAGCATAGCTAAAGTACAGAGCATTAACATTAATGTGAAAAAGATTTGAATAAACTTGTTATAGAATTGCTTTTTTTTTCAAATAAGAAATGATTGATATAAAACTGGAATTGAATATCTGTCAACTTCTTTTGTTATTTTTTTCCATCCTATTTGTTGTTTTTTAATATGCATGTATATAGTTCATCGAATGAGCACAACTGGACATTTTAATTCGACTCATCCGAATCGAATTGAGTCGAATTATTGGTCTATTCGATTCGGTTTTGGCTTCTGCAAGAACTAAACTAGTATAGTCACTTATTTTTTTAATACATGTTTGCGGTCAATAAGAATTGTCGACTATGGCTCATTGAGAAATTCTTAATCAAACAATTGAATAGAATTCTGTTACATATAAATGGTAAGAGATATTTTCTACGAGTCAATGTCTTTCTAAAAGGCATTTTTCTCATAGCTTATTTTATTTTAGAAATGTTGACCACCGAAACTTCAAATTTTTTATTTATCAAGTTAAAAAAGTTCTAGAAAACAATTTGCGATTTCGTTGATTATGTCTTTTTAATATAATAGAAGTGATATGTGCAGAAAAATTGTCTAGTATCGATGATTTTCTTAAAGTTCTTAACTGTTTTAATCCCGGATGTAGTAGTCAGATTATGCTCTGTACATTATTGTTTTATTTATCTATCATAGAGAGTAATATAAACTGCACCAATAAATGAGATTATTGAATAAGTGATATCGATGGTAGCTTTTCTTGTTCCAATATACACAATTGTTTAGAACAAGAGTGATCAAGTCATTATTGAAAAAAAAAACTCTAAAGGAATTCTGTTAATATATGATGATTGTAGATAGACATATTCGATCTGAAATAGAAGAAAAGAATAGTTTTTATCTAGAAATCCACGAGAGATTTTCACTCAAAACTATGTTCGACTTGTATCGGATGGTCTAGTAAAATGACTTAGTTGGTCATGGATAGTTGACCATTCTTCTTATATCAAATTTGTTTCGCTATTTTAACTTTATAAATCAATAAAAAAATGAATTAAAATATCGATCAATCCTAAAGATTCGTTTATAGATGAAGCTAGAATACTCGTTGCTAAAAATCTCAACGCAAATTAAAAAAAAATGCAGAATTGTAAATACTGTTTGGTATAATAACAAACACAAAAATTCCCTAGAAGAGTAAAATACAGTAAAATTTCATATATTATTCTGATATTTGTAAGAAATATTTTATTGACAAAGTAAACAATTACTCTTTAAATCTAATCTTCTGATTTAATGTCGATATCGTATTTCTATTTATCTTTGTTTCATCGCTTGATAGACAAGTTAAACATATATGAAGTCTTCTGCTAAATAACATTGCACACAGAGATTCAATGTAAAATAGAGATATCTAAACAAATATCTATGTCAATATAATTCTTTATCAATTCTAGCAGGATGGAACTGATAAAAATTTATTAAATTTGACATAACGCTTGATCTAATATCTACGAAACAAGATATTATTTTCTATTCGATACTATAAAATGATAATGTGTCCAAAAAGATTATAATGAGTAGAAGTCATAATTGTACTATAATCCGTTAGAGAGTCAATCATTTAAATGATATTTCAATGATATTAGTGACTATTGAATGATGTTTGAACTAGGGGTGGGAAGTTACCGTTACCGTTCCCGGGTAACGGTCTGGGAACGGTAACTTCCCACCCCTAGTTTGAACGATTGCATCAAACCAATAATTGGTTACTATCACCGTTGTATTTTATTCATGCTGTCAACATTTAGGATAAGGGTATGGCTATTAATCTCATGTCTACACACCCACACCCTTTTTTCTGCTATTTCTGATTCTTCCGAATTAGTTTTTATGAAAATGAATAGTTCGACAAGGGACCATTTCGAAGACACTCAAGCTTCTATCAATATACGCTCCGTTTCGACTACATCTCAATATCACAATTTGCCTAATACCATCTATAGATGTAAGTCGTTCTCTGCTTATCAAACTGATCGATTTCGAGGAATAGTTACATACTCCTTTCTAGCGCTGGTTTCTAATCACCAATTTATGATCTATATTATTAATCAACTTTATATAAAGAACTGCTTATAGACCAACACATTCAAGCGGATGTTTGGCAATCTATCGGTGAATTCAAATCATTCGTGAACGACCATCTTTGGTATTGAGAGGGAATCGATTTTGATTATCTTATTCGATGTACAGCATTCATTCAGTAGTGGAAAACAAATGACTACATCCACATTTATATTTACACTTTTCTTGATAAATAGCAAGTGAAACGATTTTCTGCGATATAAAGTAAGGAAAAGTCAAAAAGTTCTAACGATAAAAACACCGACATTTGACAAGATTTTTTCGAACAGACTATAGGAAATTACAGTACAATTAGAAATTCGCTTGATTTTTTGTCGAAGAGATTCTTCTGGTTTGAGTTACTTTCTTGAAGTACACGATCGACATTGAATGATCTCCAATATTTTAAAATACTAATCCGAACTTGTTGTATCTGGTAACGAGTTGATGATGAATTATAGAGTGAGATTTGTCAGATATTTCGAGGCCCTTCTTGAAAAAATCAACTGCTCTTCTATAGTTTCTTGTATTTCAAGTGTCGATTATGATTGATATGCTCTTTTTTTATCCTTAGAAAAAATTTTTCAATCAATTGGACAAAGTAAAAAGAAAAGATTTTAAAATGTCAATATTAATTATTTTTTTTATTAAAATCTTCTATAGATGAAACTGAACAGATTTTTTTTTAATTTAAATAAAAGATGTAGAAACGAAGATATTATTAAATTTAATCAAGAAAATTCTCGACAATTATCTTCACTATGTATTCAACTTAGTCAATTTGATAATATTCTTTTTACAGTTTCAACAGATTAAATTTAAAGAAAAAATTCTTTTCATTTTCTTTTAGTTAGAATTTTCTTTGAAATAAGCATAAATCAATAGAAATAAATATATTTCAACATCAACTATAGGGTGGGTAAAAATATTTTTCCAAGGAAGTAACGCTGTAATTTTAAATAGAGTCAATAACAAATTTTATACCAAATGAAAGCGCGTCAAAAATGGGATTTACTAGTATTAAATGGTAAGGGTTTTACAAAACTTTTTATATCAAATATAATAAATCTCTAGAAACAGAATGCATAAAAATGGTTTTCTACGGGATAATGCTGTGATTTTAAATAGGATTAATGACAAATTTTATATCAAATGAAAGGGTATCAAAAATGGGATTTATCAGTATTAAATATTAAGGGTTCTGTCAATCTTTTTATATCAAACATAATAAATTTCTAGAAATTTTCGCAGCATTACTTCGTAGAAAACCATCAATTTGAATCAAATTTAGTTTTTGAACTGTCTCATGAAAGAACTTTTTTCATACTAAAATAGCGAAAATATCGAGAAATTTGTTATGTTTGATATAAAAAGATTGACAGAACCCTTACTATTTAATACTGACAAATCTCATTTTTGACGTGCTTTTCATTTGGTATAAAATTTGTTATTGACTCTATTTAAAATCACAGCGTTACCCCCGTGGAAAAATATTTTTATCCATCCTGTACATGAATAAAAACTAACACTTTTTATAATAAATTCATTTTTAACAACCCTTTTTGACACACAATCTCAAATTTGTTCAATTTTTTTACTAATACAATAAAAAAAAACAGAAATAATAACATATCTTGACTTTTTTCTGTATTGATTTATAATAAATCTTATACTTTTAATTAGCACTATATTCTAGAGAAGTCAATGTTTATTCATTTTATAGTAGTATCTTATTTTTCGCAATATGACTCGAATTATCTCACATTAAAGAAAGAAGAATAGTCGAAAATATTTTTTGGATTGATCTGTTTTTCGAACGGTGATATAGACAATCACAGCTTATGTCAATTTAATAGTCGATACGGAACGCCCTCTTCCAGATTTTTAGAGGCAATATGTTTTGTTTTTAATAGAATGGCGATATTGTGTGTATGTACATGCAAGTGCGTGTTGCTTATCTCAACGAGATAATTGAGATTATCGTTCATTTATGCACGTCAGTAATTGTTCTAAAAAAATCAAACTTATTCGTTTATTTCAATATGAACTAATTAAAAATTTATTTTTTCATCAAATGATATAGTTTCTCTTAGAATCAACTGTTATGTAAACTTATCTTTTAGAATGAGAACTTATTGGTTGTCTTGCCATTTGTCGAATGTTTTCTAAACTTGTTTTTATCATATCGAGAATAAATTTCTATTGACTATCTCTATTCAATAAATCATAATTCGTTATCTTATTTATTTCTTAATAATATATTATCAATAAATAATAAATTTGTTTAGTTGTATAACAAATAGTATAGATGTCACTGAAATGATGGACATCTTATTACAGTTCTAGCAAAGTAACATATGGTACATATGGTAAGTTTTTATTCGTTTGATAGAATAGAATTATATTTGTTTGTTTGTTTGTTTATGGATAAATAATAATTGATAAACGAAAAAAAAAAAATATATATATATAATTAAATAGTTTTTTTTTTATAAATTATTTCGATAAACTGAATTGATAATTAATTTTTTTTATTAAATAATAATAAATATGAAAATAAAAGTATTTCGCTGTTTTTTTTCAAGATTAAATAAAAGAATAGATTTGAAATTGATTTCAATAAAACAAACTAATCTAAGATTATTTATCTTTATCCTTTTATTTTTATTTTTTGTTTTTATTTTAAAGATTTAAACAATGATTAATTCAGGTGAAACAAACGAACAATCTTGTTTAAGTCCTCTTGATTCTGCTCGTTTTATAATGGAACGAGCTCGACATGTTTCAATAAATATATCTGCTCTTCAAAAATTGGCTAATATGGTTATTTGATTTTTTTTTATTAAATATAATAAATGATTTTCTTTTCCAAAGATCTCATGTGCAATGATGAATGGAGAATGTACACCAGATGATTGGATTGGATCAGATGTGGGACCACCAAAAGGAGATGATCAATTAACAATTGATTGGTTTGAATAAGACAAAAAAAATATTTTTTTTTTTCTATAAATCTTTTATTTTCAAGGATATTTTTGATAACTAGTTTAAATTTTTCATTTTGGACTGATGATAATCAACATGAATCATATTGTCGAAAATATAAAAATAAAATCTATTATGGTTATGAAGCATTATGTGTATCAATAAATCAAGCATTAGATGTAAGAATTTTCTTTTTTTAATTTATTATATTTATTAACATAATTTAAAGGAAGGGATTGATATAATTAATGCTCAATATTATTCTCATATAACAATTGATCAATTAAAATATATATTTCGATCAATAGAGAATTCATCTCAATTACCAATGTTAAACGAAAGATTAAATATTTTACATGAAACTGGATCAGTACTTGTTAAAGTTAGTTCTTTTTCTTTTTTTGTTCAAAATAAAAAGAAAACTTTATTTTTAATAAAAAGGAATATGGTGGACATTTCACTCGCTGTATTGAACAAAGTGGTGGAAGTGCTGTTGATCTTGTCGAATTAATTGTGAAAAAATTTCCTTCTTACAGAGATGAAGCTGTTTATGATGGACAACGAGGTTTATGCGTTTTTTTCATTTTTATTTTTTATTCAAAAGATATTTTATTTTTTAGTCAGCTTTTATAAACGAGCACAAATTTTAGTTGCTGATATTTGGGGATGCTTTAATGGACATGGTTTCGGTCATTTTACTGATATGGTTTGTTTTGTTTTTTTTTTATTATCATAAAAAAATCTCTATCGATAATAATAGGATGGTTTAACAATGTTTGCTGATTATCGTGTTCCACAAGTACTATCTCATGAAGGTGTTCTTGTTTATTCAAATGAATTAAAACGTCGACTTGAAAAAAAAGAAGAAATTCCATATGGAGATTCAGATGAATGTGAAATACGTGCTGGATCAATCTTAGCTGTACATCTTATTGTTAATCAAGCAAATGAAAAAATTCCTTTAGAAAAGGATACAGGAGAAGGTGGACCAAGATTAAATGCACCAGTTGTTGATGTTTATTTATGGCGAAGAAGACGAGAACTAACTCACTTATACAAACAAACACCTTTTCATCGTACAAGATCAATTTTTTATTAAATTTCTTTCCTTTTTTTTTTATTATTTCTTTCACAAATATTCTTTGGCAATTTATTAGAGTAAAATAAATGAAGAATTTATTCAAAAACATAATTTTTTAAAAATTTTAATACGGCAATTGCCGTTATTCATATTGATATGATGATCTAGAGACAAACAAATAACAAAAAATAATTCAGGCATCATAAGATGAGTTTACGTTCTAATTGACGCAATTTAATTTCAATAGCAGTCAGTTTCATCACCAGGTTAGTACCGTTGTTAAATAGAAGTATGTTCGAGCAATAATAATACCAATAATAATGCCTTTAATCCTAGTACTATCAAGCATATATTAAGCGTTATATGGATGTGGGAAGGGTGTTGGTATCAGTGTGCTCTTCACACTCATACCCACGTCGTCACCATTCTTAGCCAGCCACCATCATCACCCAGGCTCTTTTTTATTGTCTACTTTAAATTTTAAATCTTGAAAAATACTACATCTTTTTGGAAACTGGAAAATACCAAGTTGTTTTCGTTACATTTCTTTTTTCTTCACTGAGGTTAATTATATTAATAACTATACGAATGATAGTAAATACCAATGATAAACGTTCTACCTTATATAAAATGACTTAATATGTGTAGGAGAAAACTAATATGCATCTTTTCTGCTTTTTTTTTTCTTCATAAGCACGTAGCATCATTTATGTAATCATTTGTATTTTTCCAATTCTCAGATAGAAAAATCTTGCAAAGATCGTATAATGTCTTACAAGATCTTACAGACAGTCAGAAATCGTAAGATTCACATTGTATGATCTTACAAGATCGTACAAATATCTTACTGTAAGATTTAATATGTTTCTTACTATAAGATTCTTGCACAGTCTAATGATCGGAATCTTGTCAGATCTTATATGATCTCATAAGACCAAAATTTCAGGTTTGTCTCATGCAAATAGTTTTTATAACGATAGTTTTATGCATTTCAATAATTGTTCGAGCGACTAAATACGTTCTAATTTAAACACTAGGTCTTTTAGAACTAAAAATACATCTTTCTGTATAGTGATGTTTATCTGTTAAAAAGACATAACACTGATCAAATTCGTTGGACCAATCAAACTTATTCTTGTTTTATATGATATATGTCGAATAAGTTATTCTTATGCTCCAAATAGGTAAACACAAAGAGAAAGGGCAAAAAATATCGAATGGTAATATGATCACAAATAATAAGGGTTTGACTCTTACTTCATTCTATTTTTTTTGCTTTCTGATGTCCAACAGATTAGCTGACGTCTTTTCATAAAATACCGAAGAATTTTCTCGCCATTGTTTTTAGTCGATAGTATCTATTCTATTACGGACAAAAAGTAGATTGCATACAGTTATTGATAAATACATTCTTTTTATTTTTAGTACTTTGTTTTTTTCTTATCAACTGTAGATATGGTTAATAAATGTTTGTTGAAATGAATCAACGTAAGACAATCAATGATTTTATAGAGGTAGGTCGTAAGAGAAATAAGAGAAGATTAGACTTACCATGTGATAATTACAAATGTCATACGGATCAAAACAAACAATGAAAAATAGTATTATTTATGGTAACCTATTTTTTAAACGTATATATGTATGATTAGTTATGCTAATTACTCATATGTATGAGTACAACCTATTTATAACGAAAGTAAATATAGACTGTTGGACAGTTCAAGGGAATCAACTATTAACAATTAATCCAATTCAAGTAAGTGTAACTTTAATTTGAATTATCTATTATTTTATTGTAGATGACATGAACACTTGATACAAATTAAGTATTTATTTGATTTAGATTATCTATTATTTTATTTTCGATCATTTAACGATGAAATTCAATTGAAATGAATTTTTTTTCTTTTTCTTATGTTTTTTAAAATACATATTTATTATACGATTTTCATACGACCTTGTATGATCATGAAAGATCATACGACCTTGTATGATTATGAAAGATCATACAGTAAGATTCTATATGATTTTGTAAGAATCGTACAAGATTTTATAATGGAATTCTTTGGCCTGAGTTGTTCACTATTTTAAAATGAAGTCTAGATCGATAAATCATGTTAAAGCCAAAAAAAGATATAAGGAATATTGCACTGTCCATTGATAAAGTTGTTTATAATGGGCAAGGATATATTTTATTTATTTATTTAAATATTTTATTTAAAATAAAACTCTTTTTAGTGAGTTTTCATTAGCGAGTAGGAAAATTTACTTATTTATTGTTAGAAATGTTTTAATAGATGTTGTTTAGGTTAATTTACTTATTTGAATTGTTTTTTTTTATTTTAAGAAAAAAGAATTAAAGATGACTAGTTTATTCATTAGGATTAAAATTTCCATTTGAATAAAAAGGAAAAACTTGATTTAGTCATTCCGATCAATGTGAAAGTAATTGTTTGATCAATTTTAGCTGTTCATTTTATTGTTAATCAAGCAAATAAAAGAGTCTTCTAGAAAAAATACACACAAGGTGGAAGATATGATAAAATAAATGACGCTTTCATATTTACTTATGGCGATCGAGAAAACAACAACAGTCGAATTTATACGAGCAAACATCTTTTTATTATACTTGATCTATTGTTGAATTGAATTTTTTCGTATTTGTTCAATTCTTCTAATAGAAATATATTATTTGCTTATTGAAAAGAACGAAAATAAACTTGCGTGAGTGGAGAGAATATATTTTTCCTTGTAGCATCAATGAGAAAAACGTGGTGTTGAATATGTCAATATAAAAATATTTTTGTCCTTACCTGTAACATTCACATTAAGGCAAAAAAAAGATACAGATCGATTGACAAAGTATAACATTATAAATAGAAATGGTTTTATTCCCAAGAACTGGTCTTGGACGATTTTTATTATTGGTTATTATTATATCCACAATATCTTATCTCGTTCTTAATTTAGTTTCATTTGGAGGAAATTCATGGATAACATATACTGATGTTCCAATTCGTTTTGGTCTTTGGAGAGTTTGTGATATGTCAACACCAGGCTATTGTAATCAATGGTTTGATGATATATACACATCAAATGTAACTTCTAGTACATTTCCTGGAGGAAAACCAGGTAGAGATTTATTTCGTTAATATATTTTATTAATTTATTTATTTTTAAAGGTTTTATTCGAAGTAGTCAAGCATTAGAAATAATATCTTTGATATTTTATATATTTGCTGCTTTTCTTATTATACTTGGTATTATTAATCTTGATGGATTACCATTTGAAATAATGTTTCTTGCTGCTGCTGTTCTTTTATTTATTTGCAGTAAGTTTAAATAAATAAATGAATGAAAAAAAAAGAAAAATTTTCTTTTAGTTATATTTCTATCAGCAACATTGGGTGTGATGTCTGTTCAAGGTCGCAATAATCATCCATTAGCTTTTCTTGATTGGGCATGGTGGAATGGCCTTGTTGGTCTTATAATGACAATAGTTACTTTTGTTGCATTAATTGGTTTAATTATTGATATGAGATTATCTCCACGAAATAATGAAACAAAAAAAATGAAAAAGTTATTCAAAAAAAAATTTTCAAATTTAATTAAATATAAAAATAGTTATTTCGTTTTTTTTATTTAAGACTTTCAAAAAAAAAAAAAACTTTTTATGGTCCATCTGCATCTCCAACGTCAATCACTGCTATGTCACCACCGATTTTTCCACCACCTTATTATTCACCACCACAAATACCTCCAAATGTATCATCAAGTCAACCAATAAATTATCCATATAATCAAGGGCACAATTATCAATATTCGAATGATTATTTTAATTTACCAGGAAATAATTTCAATAATTCTTTCGGAAACAATCAAATGCAATACGGAGGTCAATATCCTTCGGGAGAATATAATTACAATCAAAATCCATCACCTCTCCTATCATCATTAGTTCTAGATTATGCTTTACGTGCTGCCGATGCTCAATTTCAAAGTGATGCACTTCAATCATATTATTTTAATACTTATCTTTAGAGGAAAAAAAAACAAATTTACTGAACGTATTTATTTATTCATTTATTTTATTTATTTGACTCACAATAACATACATTATATGTCATATATCAACATTAGACATAAATAGTGAACAAGAAAAAGTATCGAATCATTCATGAGTAATAACTATGACGAAAAAAAAAGTATTTCGAAATTAATGTGAAAATAATTTTTTTTTCCATACAATTCTTGAAAAAAAGAAAATAAATGATGATAATAAACGATTCAATTTTTAGTTTTGACTAAATATATTCTCTGATATTGAACTAAATATAATCTTTTATAAAAATATATTTAATAAGTTAAATAGATATGAAAATAAATAAATATTCTCAAAAAATAAAAATCAATATTTTCTCATTGAAATATATTCACTGATTATATTTCAATAGAATTCTTCTAATAGATCTATATTAATTATTTTATATATTTGACAATTAATATTTAATAAAGAATTTTTTAAATAAAATCTATTTTTCATTGATTATTATTCGAATTATTTATCTTTATATGTTTTACGTAAATAAAATATATCGAAAATAGAAAGAATTTTATTTTTGTCGAATAATTAACATTTAAACATGCATGACAGCATACTGAGAAAGTGCCTTGTATGAATCCTTGTTTGAACAACACATTGCCTAGAATTGTGACACGACACTAACATCTATTATTTTATTTCTATAAATCACAATCTATTTCTTAATTCACATGATAAAAACAATGTTTTTTCAATGAGAAACAAAAAAACAGTTCTATCTTCAAGTCTTTTCATTTGTCACCAATGCTCTTTCCAGCTTCTTATTTTTCTTTACAGATCAGTCAACATTATTTATAATCTTGACTTTCACACAAGCTGCTTTTTAACACACAAGAAAAATAGATTCTTGATAGAAGTTCGACATGAAAAGAATCTTGCTCAATTGATCCAAAAAAAAGAACATAAAAAGAATTACAGCATATCTACGTATCATTTAAGTTGAGGCAAGGTTTTTTTTTCTATTGAAAGATTCTTATCTGACCATGAAAATAAATAGCATGTCATGTCAATAGAATTACACATATATATATATATATATGAACCAGGACTTCGCGTTGGATGAGTTTGGACGAAAAAAATCGTCGCATAGAATGAACTATCGCGAACTATCTCATATTGAATAGGACAATTATGAAATATTTCATTCCATCCCATAGAATTTCACATTTGTCAAACTTCTTATAAAAAAAAATTGTGAACATATCTATTGTTTCCAGCAATATTATTAAATTTGATATGAATTCATATTCTATTTCATTATTTTATTATAATCAACTTCACATTTCTCTCACTTATTTTCAGAATGAAACAACATATATAATTCTCTCATCTCAATGAATGTAAACTCTTTCTAATTTCATTTGAGTTTGATCACCACCTACCGATAGAGATCTTTTTCTTGTACTAGGATAGAACTTTTTAGCACAACTTGATGTAAATGCATACGACTGGAAACATGATTGAGAAGAGAGCTGGTGACCTGCCAGATCAAACTTCATAGCCTACCTCCTAACTTTTGGAAATCCAATGCTAATGGATCGTCTTATTATTCGATGATATGTTAGCAAATATCTTCGCTTCTACCAGTAAATCTTTGAAATAAACGTCAATTTAGTTAGTGTAGGACTTACGTTTATTGATAATTGTAGACTTTTAGACGAAAATAATAACCATAGTCAAGTATTAATCATCTTGTTGCAAAAATTGATTATCAAATATAGATGAATATTCTTGCCAGTTTTATAACTATGAAATATTGCCAAAATTTTCGTCGTATACTTTCTTTTACTTCTTCGTTGTGTAACTTGTCATATGTTATTTTAGTTATCATGATTACATTTTTTTTTATATAATGCGAAATAGAACTGATATTATCAAAGATATTGCTATGATTAGAATCTTTCTTACGTGATACATTTTTATGATAACAGTCTGTCTATATTAATTTTCTATTTTGTGCAAGGATTTATTATTATTTTGTCTTTAAAAAAATAAATCAAGTCAATAACTGAAACTATGTAGAATGGTAGATTAGTT
>CAJNOL010000855.1:70129-98427 GCA_905250125.1 Rotaria sordida
TATTCATCTGACTTGACACCATTCGAATTTTGCTTATTTGACTATCTAAAACAGCAATTATGTAGTTATCCTGATTCCAAGTCTTTAAAACAAGCTGTAACCAAGAAGATTCTTGCTATACTACAAGATGAATTTCGAAAGATATTTCAAAAATGAATTGATCGAATGAAACTCTGTATAACGAACAAGAGAAAGTACTTCGAACATTTGATAAAAATAAGTTTTTTGTAAACATCATTTATTCAATGAAAAAGTAGACATTCCGAGAACTTTTTGATCATCCTATATATATGATTAAAAAAACTCATATGATTTATCTATTTAATAAATTATTTAAATAAGATTTTCAAAATAAATTCTATATTAAAAAGACTAATCTATTTAGAGTTCGAAAATTCTTTCATCATTCACAGATCTATCATCATTGACTATTTTATTGAGAAATTCGTTGATATGTTAGTCGAATAGATGTTTTTACATTGACTATCTATCGATATTCTCTAATTAATCTCTATGGACATTCTTATTCATCAATCTTAAACATTTTATTGAATTTTTTCTTTTATAAAAAAAAATATCTTTTTATCTAAACCGACAACAATCTATATATAAATAGGTTTAATTGAGAGAGTAGATGCAAGAGTGTGCCTGTCGTGGTGTCGCTCATATAAATAACTAGCAATGAATAAATTCATGTTAATAAGTGACATCTGTTTGCACTCAATGGCCTATGTGTTTGTAGATTCTTTCATATGTTATTTGAGTTCGATAAGTAAAAGAACATTTTATCTGAATCGAATAAAACAGAGATGGTTTCTATTAATTCGGAACTAAATGATTTTGGGTAAGATTATTTTAACAATCAAAATAATAAATAGCATTTATTTTGTTATTTATTAAAGAGAACGAGAAAAGAATAGTCATGAATTATATTGGCATGATTTGGATAAAACAAAATTTTTATCTCTTTTGTCAGCAAGTTCATTGGTACTGCGAACATGTTTTCATCCATTAGCTGTTATTAAAACTCGTCTTCAAACAGATGAAAGACCTGTTAAATCAACATTAGAAATGATGAAAAAAATCTCAATTGATGAAGGAATTCGACGTGGATTTTATCGTGGATATTCAGTTGCCATATTGGCTCTTGTATTTGAACCAGTTTTTATGGGTACACTTGAAGTAACACGAACTTTTTTAAATAATAATCAACCAAAATATATATCTTCATCACAATGGGATACAATAACTAGTTCATTATCAGCTGGAACAGCTGCTCTTGTACAACAAACATTTATTGGTATGTATGTTTATATCAATATCAAATTTTATTTATACAATTTACAAAGAAAATTTTTTTTCAAACAAATCAATATAAAAGAATATTTTTATAGGGTGAATATTTTTATTGAATATATTCTCAAATCTTAAATTATTTATAAAAACAAATATTACAAAGAAAATTTTTTTTCAAACAAATCAATATAAAAGAATATTTTATCGAGTGAATATTTTTTTTTTGAATATATTTTCAAATCTTAAATTATTTATAAAAACAAATACATTCGAGCAGATTTTTTCTTTGAAAAATAATCTCAATCCGATTTGAGAGATTTTATCAAAAGGTTTTTTTTAGATTTTATTAAAAAGATGTTAAGAAATGAATTTTTTTATTAAGAAGATAATCAAGATTAGTTTCGATTTATTTAAGAGACAACTATTGTCGCATGTCATTTACAATATTAAATATATTTATATTTGAGATTATTGGTCAACTTAGATCATCTTTATCTTTCAACTTAAGATTCTACGTTTGAACTTATTCAGTTAATTGAAAAGAGACTAATCCATTTCATATATTAATTAATTTAATTATTATTTTAACAATAGTTTATTCATAGAATATCATCAATAAATATCTTATCATATTCATTCAACTATTACAGTTTAGAATAATTCAAAGTTTAATTCGAGTCAATTATGTGTCCATATATGATAATACCAACAAATTTTTTAAAATAGTTCATCTAGTTATTGATACATACAGGTGTTTACTGACATAAATCTGTTGCTTTTTTGCATAACTTTTCTATAAAACATATTATTTATTTATAAAAATCAAAAAATTTCCTACGTATATTGTTATTTGTAATGGTAATTATGTAGATTCCACAATGAAAGATTGTTAACCCTTTCAGTCCGGGTTTTATTTTTTTATAATTTTAATTGTATAATTATATAATATTTATAAATACAAAAATTTACAATAAAAAATGTTTTTTTAACATAAAATTAAAAAAAATGACTAAAATAGATAAAATACGTTGTAATTTAAATAAAAAAAAAAATTATTGTATAATAGTACCCTCTATTTATAAATATTTAAACTGCGTCCTATATATAGGACATCCGGACTCAAAGAGTTAAGTTCAAACGGAATTTAACGTTTTTATCTATGAAGAAGTTTTCATCACCATAATCAATTAATTGAAAATAATCCAAAGTCATTTTCTACGATGATGATCTTTCAAATTCAACATTTTCAGCTAGAATTATTAATTATTAATAGAAAGTTTTTACTTGAAAACATTTCAAGATGAGATTTTTCAATCGTTTAATTAAATCATATTGATAAAAAACGATGAGAATAGACTAGATCAAATGACTGAGAAATTATTTAGAAACAAGTCGCTTGGGGAACTATTTGACGATGAGGTAATTACTATATAGAATTGTTAAGAGTTGAGAATAATTATCGCTATTGAAATATAACAATTGAGAAATTCTTATTGATAAACGAATTTATCTTAAAGTATATATAGAGATATGAATAAGATCTTAATGAGATATTCTATCGAAAGATAAAAAATTCTTTTTTGTTTTGAAATTCTTCTAATTATATAAGAAAGATGTTGATTTCAACATATGGTATTTATATTGATATTATTACAAATCATCGAATATATTTCGAATACATTCAGTATAAACAATGACTTTGTCAAATGAGTCATTTTATTATATTTATCGACCATTTTAGATAAATTGTTTTGTTACTGAATAATAAACATAAAATCTTGTTTTATCAATGATTTTTAACGAAATAAGATTAATAATAAGTTTTTTTTTTTATTCTAAAAAAAAATTTTCATTAAATATTAATCGAAATAGAAAAATCTAACATTTATTTGATTAATAAGAAAAAAAAACTATTTATTTAATGAAAATGACTAATTATAAAAAAAGAGAATTTTTAAAAAACATTCGATCTTTTAATTTGAATATAATTTATGAAAAAACAAAACGTTCTTTTCATTAATTAAAAAAAATATTTGAGAAATTCTCGATAAGTCTATTAAATAGTTTTTTAAATATATATATATGTTTATATTCGAATATAAGATTTAATTGAATATATATAAATAAAATATTATTGTTTTATTAAAGTTCCAATAGATGTAACAACTCAACGTTTAATGATAACTCGTTCATATAGTGGTGTTCGAGTAAAAGATGTTATCCGTCAAATTTATATTATATCTGGTGATGGAATTCGAGGCTTTTATAAAGGTTATTTCATAACATTAGGAATGTCTCTTCCATTTAATTCAATTGTTTGGACACTTTATTGGAAAATTCAAAAAAATTTAGAAAAAATAATTCCAGTTAAATATGATAAAATAATAAGTCCATTATCATCAACATTGGCTGCTCTTTTAACATCATTATTAACACAACCAATTGATGTTTTAAAAACACGTTTACAAGTTGCTCTTAAAAGAGAATCGATTTTAAAAACATTTATTCTTCTTATTCAACAAAGAGGTTTTAAAGGACTTTTTTCTGGTTCAATAGCTCGAGCATCAATAGTAATACCCAATTCTGTCATAATGATGTCTCTTTATGAAATTATTAAACGTGCTTCAGTCAAATCTCAGATATGATATTTTTATTTTGTATTTATTTTATAAATCCAAGCATATTTATTTTATAAATCAAGCTATTTCTCATATGTCTTTTTTTTGTTTATTTAAATAAATAAATTTCTTTTAGTTATTTTTTTATAATTATTAAATTAAATTAACTTTTTAATAAATGAGAAAAAAAAATAAAAATCTTTCATAAATCAATAATATTATTGAATAAATAATTGACAAATTAAAAAAGTAACGATTAATCCTTTTTTAATTATTGATTATTTTATATAAGATTCGAATAAAATAATCATTTTTATTAACAAAATAATATTTATCATAAATAGCAGACAGAGGAAACAAAAACCTCGATAATCTAAAAATAAAATCATGTATTTCTCTATTGAAATATTCTTTTAAAAAAAACATACTCACTTCTCTTTGAACAATTTTCGACGATCCGAACAAGATTACTTTTTCATTAGAGATTGTGTTTTTATTTAATTTATTCAATTAAATTAATAAAATATTCTAAAGAAAAATCGATTTGATTTAAATGTCTTCAAATTTCCAGTTGAGATAAATCGCATAGACCGACGAGACATATGTTAAAATAGCGATCAATTAACTCTAACAACTGATTAGTTACTTTTCCATCTCAACTATTGAGATTATCTCGATACTGATCAACTATTTCTATACAAACAGGATTTTGACTGATTAGATTTGTTTCATAGATAAAAACGAGATATTTATTTCATTTTTAAATAAATCTTCACCGTCATCGACTTAAACAAAACGAACAATATTGACATAACTATTTCGACTTGAAACATTTGACAAATCAACAGATAAAAAACAATAGATTAATGACTATATTTAACACATATTTGTTGTTCCTACTCTAACATAGACATATGATAAGAGTGTCTCTTTTACATCGGTCATATACATAAGAATAAGAACATATTTTATAGTTTTATTTCACAAGAAAATCAAAAAGAAAAAACATGTTAAAATTTGACAATAAACAATTTCTTATAAATGTGTCTATTGTTGGAAAATTTCAAATTAAAATTCTAAAATGAGTATTTGTTCATATCCTTTCAAGTAGATTGATGCCATTTATCTTTAAAAAACCGGTGAAAATATTCGATCTATCAGACAAATAAACTAACGGTCAAAATTCTTTTCAGAGTATTCATTGGTAATATTAGAGTCGAAATAATGCAAATTGTCCCGATTACAAAAAATAATTTATCAAATCGATAAATATTCTCTTAAATATCTTAAATGGATAATAGTCATCGATTTAATCTATGAATAAAATAAGTCAATTAGAACTAAATATCGTATTAAACAATGGCATATTGTCAGAGATATTTATTTTATCATAAAAAATCAAACTCCTATCTGATGATAAATTGACTTAAGTTACATTAGAATTACGATAGCGAATAAGATTTGTTATACTATCATCGTTGTTCTCTTTCATTCGTTGAATATTTTCTTTAGTTTACTTCTTCTTCTATTTGTTTTTTCATGTAAAAAGTTAAAGATATATCTAGGTAGAAATTTAAATAATGATAAATAATAATCATTTTTCAATATTATTTATTTAAGAATATTTATATATTAACATATACAATATCAATAAGATAATGAAAAAAAATCATTTAATGATTATTCCAAGTCTGTCTGGAACAAACCGAGCTCATAACAAGTTAACTATTTATCGATGATATATACATAGCGTAGAGTTTCTTTTATTCTTTGTTAACAGTCAATATATAACATTGAAAGATTTTAAGCAAAAAAAAAGCAGTTCCTCATTTATACCGGACTACAATAAATTCCAACGAATTCCCATGGATGATGATGAAAACACATTTATATTGATTAAAGTTTAATATGAACATTATAGGCTAGATAAGAAACTGTAGATGATTACTATTCTCCGCATTGATTTTTTCCGAATGGTTACTATATGTTATAGTTTAGACGAATGATCTTCGATTCTTTATTTTTGCTACTTTTTTTTTAAAAAAGAGCGTTAAAAATGACTAAAATGAGAACTATTTATTAAACCTACAGAGAATCAACTCGATTAAAATCCAAGATAAAATGATGACTGTTGCAAAATATTCTATTTGATTGACTATTTTATTTAATAATAAACAAATTCGATTTATGTTAATTCTATTTAAAAAATAATCGAATATTAACTAACCATACTCAATTAAACCTTTTAAGAAATCTTTATACTGACATTTTTCTTTCATCGAATTAATATTCATCAGACGCTTCTTTTCTTTTTTATAATTCGATCAAATTGAATCAGACAAACGAACTCCTTTCCAGCGAAAGATTTTTTTTCTTCTATTTTATACGATTCGGATACATCAATGCAATAGATAATACTCATCAGATACATTGGCATCGTACACAGACTATTTCGAACATTTTACAGATAAAAACAGATTATCGACAAATAATTCTTATTATAGTTTTCTCGACAATTATCTATTATAGATATCATTTACAATAATATCCTATGGATTATGTTAGAAAGCATCATTCTGTAATCAATTAAATAAGATAAGACAGACCATCTACTGGAAAAAAAAGCAAATGTTGAATATATAAAGTAATGTTTTGGTTATAAATAGCCGATATATTTATTTGTGTATATGATGATAAATATTGTTTTGTGAATAAAACTGATTATCTGATTAAAAAATAACATTGAATTATGTAAGACCTATTATTTATTAAATAGTTTATTGAAATTAATTTAGATTGAATATAGAATAATGAAAAAGATCTCGAACAATAATTAATGAAAAATTTTTTCAAATGTCAACTATTTATTTTAATTATTTCAATACTTTGTTGAAATTTTATTTTTACAACCGAAGAAAAATTAAATATTTCAAATCGATGAATAAATACTTGTTTAAGTAAATAAATAAATAATTTATATTTAATATATATTTATTTAAAAACAAATCTTATATTTTAAATAAATCGTTTGAACTCTCGTTTAACATCGATTAAATCGTTATTTGTTAAATAAAATATATTTAAAATAAATTAAAGAAAAATGTAAATCCTTTTCACATATACAATTATATTTATTTATTTAATTATTTTTAAGAATTTATTTAGAAAAATTTCTTCTCTTGTTTTTTTGAGGAATAGATTTTTCTAAATTGAAAAAATAAAAAAAAATATTGTTTTATTAAGTCAATTTACTAAATCTAGTGTAAATAAATATTTAATTGAATTAATTTAACAAAAATATTCTCGAAAATGAATATTATTTATATTTTCTAATAAATAGAAAATTTTCATTTATTTAATTGTATTTTGTTTAAAGAGAATAATCACTAAACATATATTTAATTAAATAATTAAAAAAACATTTCTCTTTTCAAGAAATTAATATATTGTTTTTCAATTTAATCTAATATGTTCTTATTCATGTGGGCTTTTTTTTGGGTTAGAATTTTTTTGATCACCAGAAAAAAATACTTTTGATCACCAAGCAATTAAAAAAACAAATCATGACAGGAAAAGGATAGTTTTGATCACCACACATTCGAAGATACAAATGAACTCCAAAAAAAGAAACTTTTGATCACCAAATTTTACAACATGTGGTGTTGCATCATCTTTGCCATATTTATTGAATATTACTTTGATTTCATCAGCTTTTGTCTTCTTGGTTATTTAAATCAGTGATTTCTATTGCCGGATTAGTGACTGGAACCTATGTTTGTACAAAATTTAATAGAGTTTATTTTGAAAAATGTCAACCTTAAACTGGCCTCTATTAAGTATAGTTCATTCCCTTGATGAAGTTAAAGTTGTTGCTTAATTAAATGGTGTGTGTCAATATCGAATAAATAACCTTAAAAATGCTATTCTTGTAAACACTCAGTAGGTTTAGGAATTCTATTCAATTTATATCAAGTCAATGATAAGACACGTGTTGGACAATTAGATAAACGAAGAAAAAAAGACGTCCCAAAAAGTTAGCACAGCTTATGGTAAATAGAGATGTAATAAAGGTGCTCAAATATTCCATGTCTATTTCTTGTTTCATTTCTTTTTTTTGTTTGAATGTTGTACTTTTTTGGAGAAATAAATATGCTGAGTGGATACTGGAAAATCTGGTGACCAAAAGTATCTTTTTTTGGTGATCATTTGTATCTTCGAATGTGTGGTGATCAAAACTATCCTTTCTACGTCATGATTTGCTTTTTTAATTGCTTGGTGATCAAAAGTCCTTTTTCCCCTTTTTTTTTTATTCTTCTCAACTATGGAACAATTCTCTTCCTTTTTTTTACTTTTCATAACAAACAATTTGTCGTTTAGTGACAAAAAAAAGGTTAAAATTTGATTTTGTTTGTTTGCTTGAGTTTGATCATAAAGAAGAAAAAAATTATTCGTGTTTAAATAAAATATCTTCTATATCTAAAATAAAATCATGTCATGGGAAATGGAATTAGATGAAAGTTTATTAGAAGAACTATATCAATGGATTGATAGTCTTTCATTATCACGAGCAAAACAAAGAATTGAACGAGATTTTTCCGATGGTAATTTAAATAAATAAATTATTTCTATTATTTCTATTATATTTAATTAAAGGTTTATTAGTTGCTGAAATAATTTATTATTATTTACCAGAATTAGTCGATTTACAAAATTATAATTCAGCTAATTCATTAGAACATAAAAAATCAAATTGGAAAATGTTAAATAAAAAAATTTTATCAAATATTGGTCTGGATATACCAGATGTTATTATAAGTGGTCTTTCAAATTGTAAACCAGGTCTTATTGAAGTTCTTCTGTTTAATTTAAGATTAAAAATAGATGAACAATTAGAATTAAAACAAAAAGCTATTCAACAACCAATTAAATCATCAATTGATAGAAATAAAAGAAAAAATATCTCAAATCTTAATTATGAAGAAGTAAAACAAGAATATCTTCAACAACAAGAACAAATTGAAATTCTTAAAGCTAAAATTCGTCGACTTGAACATGTTCTTCAATTAAAAGATACAAGAATTAAAGAATTATCCACTATTCTTCAACATCATTAATTATATAATTAAACATTTTTTCTTTTGTTCACATACATACTGACTCAATTTACAAAACAACAAGAATTCTTTAAAATTATTGTCATCTTCATTTAATTTACTTAATCAAAATAAATTTCAATCATATTTACTTTTTTATTTATTTACTCGAATAAAATATTTTATTTAGTTTAGCATATTATTATCTATATCAATTTAGACAAACAAAAAAACAAAAACAACTAAGAAATAAAAAGATTTATTTTATTTTTCGTTTTATTTATTGAAAATCTCTTACAATTTATATTTAATCAGTAAACAATCTAAAGTTACTTTATGAAGATTTTTTTAAAAAATTTATCAATTATGTATAATAGAAATTCAAAATTAACATAAAACTTTTTATAGTCCTTTGGTCTCAAATTCATAATGAAATTTTGCTTTTTTGCAGTTTTGGTATTTTTTCATCCGCTTTATTTTTTATATGCAATAGAAGATATTTATTATATATAATGGCTATAGTCATATAGAGGTCGCGATCCCCTAAAATTAACGCTATGTTAAAAAATCGACAACTATTAACAAATAGAAATAATGACTCTGGTCCTTCTGCAGTTTAGCCACGCCCTTACGCTGATTGGTACATTACACGCAGCAATCAACGTGAGGGTGAGGGCGAGAGTGTGACTAAACTACAGTAGTGCCCACTTTTTTCTCACATATTTTCTTTTTACCCTTTTATAAATCCAGTCCAACAATCTGCTACTAATATCATACCATTATATAGCTTATAGTGTGCTCTAGCAAGCATCAAAGTATGGTGATAAAATAACAGAAAGTCGTTTCAGAAGAAGTGATCAAACAAATCCTTTCTCCGCCTGAGTGTGAGATCAAAGGACTCTAGAATCGCCACCGTTGTCAGGATCAATGTCCATTTTTGATCATAATAAAGTAATTATAATAAATTAGTTAAATCGCTATTGGCAAAACGTAGCTACTGTGTTTAAGTGAATATTCAACCAATAAAAATATAAGAACCACATAAAAAATGTATGTTTGTGCAGATTCGCGATAGGTGTTGTAGTGGGTGGATGATAATTTTTTTTTTGAAATTTTTCGTGATTTATTTTTGATAGGATTATTAATTTTTAAGGTGCTGTAGGAAAATTTGTCCGGTTGCTTAGGAAGGTTTTGGTGGTATTTTATGGACTATATGTGGTAAAATATGCTTGAGTACTGATTGGGAGATCGATTCTGATTAGTGTTCGTGCTAGCTTCACATCGATAAAAAGTAATATACCATACCACTCATTGTGTCAAATGCAACGAAGAAATTCGATATCAGTTAGTGTGCTATCACATCAACAGAATAGAAAGAAAAAGTTGGAGAGTATAATAGAGTGGCAATACCTTCAATGTTAAGTGAGAACAACAACGTGTGTGGTTATGTATCGCTTGGTTGGGAGTGTGTACGATCGGCCTTCGAACAGAATTTCAATGAGGGACTGGATATCGGGGCAAGTTTATGCGTCTATCATCGAGGAAAATGTGTTGTAGACTTGTCTGGAGGATGGAAAGATGGAAAGACGAAGAAAGACCCCTATACAGAAGATACACTTCAGCTTGTTTTTTCAACGGCAAAAGGAATAATGGGTGCTGCAGTAGCCCTTTGTGTGGAGAGGGGTTGGCTCGACTACGATGCACCTGTGACGAAATATTGGCCACAGTTTGGTCAAAATGGAAAGGAAGTAAGACATAGTCATTCTTTATTGAAATAAACTCGTTTCTTGAAGAATATTTTGTTGAGCGATCTACTATCTCATCGAGCTGGTCTTCCATACATCAATCAACAATTGACAGTTGAAGATGTCTGCAATTGGTCTAGAATGATATCGTTATTAATTGCTGAAAAGCCTCATTGGAATCCTGGATCGACACATGGATATCATGGTCATACGATTGGATTTCTTGTCGGAGAATTGATACGATACGTTGATCCTCAGCATCGTTCTTATGGCCAATTCGTTCGTGAGGAATTGGATGATCAATGCTATATAGGTGTATCTGATGATAAAGTCGAAGCACGTGTTGCTCCTCTCATTCGAAAACAGGTTAGTGAACGAGATCATCCGACTCAAATTCTCTACAGAAATATTCGTGAACGGTACGAATGTGATGAGAGAAGTCTCTCAAAATATCTTATGATCTTTTAAATACCTGATAATACAATCCTTTGGATTGGAGCTGTGAAAAAGAAGCTCTAGTCAAACTTCTTGTGGCATGCGCATGAAAAACGTGAACATCTCGAGCAAGAAAGTCATACGCTATGGACACATCTTGAGGTCTGTGCAGGTCAAGAATGATAAAAAAAAGTTCATCTAGGGAAATTTTTTATTGATTAACATTAAGATCATAAATTCCATAGATAACTGAATCTTGTTTTTATTTAAGGCTAATAATATGAATAGTGATGTCATAAATTCATTGGATCCGCTCGCTGAAAAAACGCTATCATGTAGTGGTGCTTTTCCTCTCGGACCATATCAAAATAGTAGTGGAATCATTTATAATGAAGTTCAAATTCACCGAGCTGAACTGCCAGCTGTCAATGCAATAACCAATGCTCGTTCTGTGGCACGTATTTATGCTAGACTGATGGGTGACATCAATGAAAATGGAAAGAACATTGAACGTCTTGTGAGTGAGAAAACACTAGCACAAGCCATTGAAAATGTTACACCAGTTGGAGAGCCAGATCGAACAATGCCAACTATTAAAACAGCATTTGGAAAAAGTGGCTTTCAAGTCTATGGGGAGATTTTCAACGTCTTCGGTGACACTGTCTTCGGCCATAATGGTAAAATACTTCAATCCTAAATATTCTATTCAAGAATGAGTATATTTTACCTATGTTGATAACATGCTTTTCACAACAAAATCACATTTTGTGAGAATGAAAAACTTTCAGTAATCCTTTTCTAAGCATATGTAGTCTTGAATATATCTAATGCATTTATTCGTAATTGTTAACAGGTTTTGGTGGTAGTTGCGCTTTGGCTTATCCACCAGATCAATTGGCATATGCGCATGTGTGCAATCAACTTGATACAAGTGGATTCGTTATTGATCAGCGTAGTATCCGTCTTCTCGAAGCGATACAATATGCTCTCAATCAATCAAAAATATGCTAAATATATGAATAAAAGTCAATTAAAGAAAAAACAGAATAATTCAAATAAACATGACAATAATCTTTTCTTATTCACGGATTTTTCAATGTTTTTCATGTGCAAGTTGTGCGGATATGGACGTACGTTACGACAGGTGTAGGTACGCGCGACGGAAAGAATCACATTCACACGCAAGATATTTATTTAGTTTTTTTTTGATTTTTTTAAATAAAATTTATCAAAATCATTATTTTTAATGTTGATACTCTATGGAACCTTCGATGTCGGAAGCTCTATTGTCGGTAAGCTCAACTAATCACAGCTTTTATGTTGGTAGGCGCTGAGGTCAGGAGCTAAAATATCAGGAGCTCAAGCGTCGATGAGTCTACCTATGTCCATACTCGCACCAGTAAAGGATAAACAATGAAGGTTTCTTTTATTTTTTCGTTCGAGTGAGAATGTACTTTGTCAATAGTTAGACTGAAAAGACAACACATTAGTAAATATGTATATAGGTGTTATCTCTGTTCTGACTATCTTTTTTCTAGTGTTCATAGAATATAATTGATTTTCTTTTCGTTTTTTTATATGATCTTAATGGTAATTCCTAAAATAATAATTTCATTTTAGATTAATATTTCTAATGGATCTAGATGAAGTAAGACTTGGTGATTTACAGAAATAGTAGATTTTTGAAAATGATTATTTTTATTTTGAAAGGATTTGCTATTGTCATTTAATTAATGAATAATTTTGTTTTTCGAGTCTCATTTGAAGTAAAGATGAATAAATAATGAAATAATTGAAGAGTAAACAAAATCTACTGTTCGAACTTCTTATTCAAATTATAAAGAAATATAAACACATGAAGTTTCTCCGCTGATATGCTCTTTCTTGAATAATACTATTTAGTCTGATTGTTTGATAGTTAAATAAAAGATTAATTATCAGTTAAAGGAACAAAAAAAACAAATAATTCTATATAAAACCGGAGTTTAATATCTCGAAATGAAATCGAAGATTTTATTAAACATGATCGAGTATATATCATTATTGTTGATTTGAATAATCGACCTGTGATAAGCGATAATTAAATTGATATTTAGACGGATTGTAGCGTCTGTGAGGATGCTTGCGAAAGAATTGTTCTAACAAGAACCTATTCGACATTTTTTATCAGGATGCTGCGATTTATGTACTATTAACAATTTTATTTGTGAAATTTCTCATAAAAGAATTTATGAATTCGAAAGTAATGTTAGTCAAGCAAAACTTGATGAAAACTTATTTAAATTTTTGACGGAAAAAACCATTTCTAATTGTTACTCAATTAAGTTAAATAATTGAAGGGTATGTAGCAGTTTAATTTATTTTTTTCTAGGAAAAAACTGAAAAAATAAAGAACCGAATTATAGCATAAAATTGTATAGAATTGTTTGTAGTTTTATTAAATATTTATTGTTTTTTATATAAAATTTTTTTTCTTAGACAATAAAATTAAATGAAGATAAATAAAGAATTTGATGAATATACGTTTACAGTTTAATTTATCTCTAAAAACATCTATATTATCTTAGAATTTATTATTACATGGAGATATTAAAAAAATATTTTGAAGATTTTTCATTACGAAGATCTATGTCTTGATTTTTATTGAAAAATTTTTCAAGATTATTCATCAATTAGTTATTAAGAAAAAATATTTTGAAATATAAATTCATATTTAAGCATAACAAAGACTCAAATTAATGAAACAAGATATAAATGATTACTCTAGAACAATGGAAACAATCTATTGTTACTCTTAGGATAGGAGATGTGTAAGTTAGCTTTTACATACGATTATTCTTATATATAATTATCCTATAAAACTTATTTATTTTCTCTTTAGGCATATTCAATAAAGATACGGAGTCTGTTTAAACAATTTCCTATTTTTGCACCGGTAAAACTGAGTCAGAGACAAAGACAATTATTGAGATTTATCTATATGACATTAATTTTCTCGAAAAATCAAAGTAAAGAATTTCAAATGAAAATCTTCTCTAGAAATATATTTCAGGACGAATCGACTTCGTCAATTTCGAATAAAATAACAAGATGATTATAGAATTTTTCTAATGTAAGATTTATTTATTTTTTCTTTAGAAAACTTTGACAACATCAAAACGGCACGTGGTGAAGCAATCGTTGGAGATTATTGAAAACAATTAAGGGAGTAAAACATCATTTAATATAGCTTTTAATTGATTTCAAGTAAGAAGATTTATTTTTAAATGAATATTAATCTTTTTACTAATTATTTCACTTCTTCAAATTGCTTATCTGAATAAAGATAAAAAAGATAAAACATAAACAGGCGTATTACATGAGAAAACTATCTTGAGAATGGCTGAACGTATCGAGTTGTCATTTGGTTTATAAGGGTTTCTCTAGGTGCTTTTTCTTTTTCTCTCGAGAAACTTTCCTCTAAAATGCTCGAAAGTTAGCTTTCTAGAAAACCATGTATTTTTTAGCTATAGATGATTAAAAAATGAGTTTTCGAAAAAAACTGACAGCTAGAAAAGATTTTTTAGTATTATGTTCGGATTCAGCTTCGAAAGACGAAGATTTAAAAACAATCCAAGTCTCTAACACCGAATTTAGATTTTTAAATTTAATGACAAATTTTTAAAATTTTACTTTTTTAAAATTTAAAATAAGTCAACGTAGGTAGATGACAGAAAGCTGATCCAAACGTCAATCGATAAAGAATTCAAAGTTGAACAAACCTAGGGATTATGAAAAATTCCCTAACAAGCATAAATCCGAATGCTGAAGAATTCCACTGTAAATAATCAAAAGTAAAAATAGGATGTCATCGTTCCTTTTGGCGAGTATCGACAAGTGGATGGACATACAGCGAAGACATGCACACCGACACATTTTGCAACTCTGGAATAAACATTTCTATCTTTCAATCATAGATAAAGAAAACAGAAAGATGTTATTAACAATGAACGTTTGTTTTATTTTTGTTAAAGTAAGAATGTACTTATAAGAATTACATTGAAAAACAAAGATATCAGTAACACATCTATAGATGTTATATATCTACTGGCTGCTATTAAATATAATTAACTTCGTTTTCTTTTTTTTCATATAATCTCAATGCAATTTCGTACAAAATATTTTTATTGTAGATTAATATTTCTATTAAATCTATATCGAATAAGATTTTCTCGTTTACACAAAGAGTACTTGTTGAAAATAATTATTTTTATTGTGAGATGATTTTCTATTGGCATTTTATCAATGGATGAGTTTTATTTCAGGATCTGATTCGATGTGAAAATGAAGATATAAATGAGATTTATTTCGAACAATTTTCATAAAGATCATTAAATAATGAAATTCTTTAAGACAAAACAATATTAACTTTTTTAAAATAAATTATAAGATACTATAAATCAATCAAAAATAAATTCAAAATAATTTAAATATTTATCATTATTAACCAATCAATCAATTTTATTTATTTAAATATTATTTTGTTTTTTTTTATCGAATATAAGAATCCGATTCTCTCACGAATATAAATCAAATTTTTTTTAGAATAGTTTTATTATTTATTTAATTTATTAATTAGTCAGATGATCAAATTAAATTAAATAAAACTAAAAAATTAATTATATAAGATAACCATACAAAGATTAGAAGATATAGAATAAGATAGTGATAATCATTATAGATAGAGGAAATTAGGATATTTTATTCAAATGAGAATAGATATCCAAGTTAGTTCAACCTATAATTATTTTCATATACAGAAACAATCGATTCATAACATGTTTATCGTATCAAACTGATTTATTTAGTATTTACATAAATTGAAAAGTAAGGAGAATCTCTTTAAGAATGTCTTCAGTTTCGAACAAAAACAAAAATAACAATTTTTCATATTTAAATATGTGACAATGATTATGAATATATCTTTGGACAATTTCAATTCGTAACTATTGAACAAAATAAATAGGTAATTATCGAATTTTTCTAAAATTGATCATTTATAAGAATATATAATTAATATGAAATTGATAATTCTAATTAATAGAACTATTCTATAATGACATGTAGATATATTGTACAAAATTTTCATAAAATAATATTGACAAGATGATCTATTCATAAAGATAATTTCATATTGAAACTTATTTATATGATTATCTAATTGAAGTAATATTATTTGAATAGATTCCATTAAACGAACTTGATTATATCTTATTAAAATGTGATAAGACGAAACTGTGTTGGACTTATTCGAATAGAGTCATGTTCTTTTTATGGTCAAAAAGGATAATTTGAAATGTTTGACAATACTTCGAACAGTTTCATTTTCTTCTTTTTACTATGTTCATTTCCGGATAGAAAAAGTTATTTGAAAAACAATAACCGATAATTAATAAAAGTCCAAGTTTCTTTGTTTTTAAATCTGATCGTTGTTCTTATCATAAGAATTATTCAGTTATTTGAAATATATTGACTATGTCAATATAGAATGTTGTTATATATAATCTAATGAAGATTTTAGCTCATTTAAAATAACAATATTTATTTCAATATGAATATTTATCCATTTTTATCGTAAAATCGTTTATTAAAATAGAGATGACAAAGATAAAATATAAATTAGCAATGAATTTTAATTTTTAAATGTATTTCGTTTTACTAAAATGAGCTGATAAATAATTGATTATGTTTTTCGAAATAAATTCTTTTTTTTCTGTATCCTCTAAAACTACATATGTATGTTCAGTCAAATATGAAAGAATTCAAGTCAATTCTATTCTCTAATAGAGATTATAAAATCTAATTACTCAGATTTTCAATAAATTTTATTTATTTATTTAAATTCTAATCTGAGATATAAATAATTTAATAGAAAATTCAAATAGAATTCTAAACAAAATAAGTTCAATTGACCAAAAATAATCTTTATATAAAAGGAAATTTGGTTTTCATAATTCTTAACTTATCTAGATTGATATTCAGCGTGTTTGTTTGCTATTCGATTGTCGACGAAATCAGACTATTTCAACGAAGAAAATCAACATATTCAAGTTCAAGCACTTTCCCACATCTTAAACAATTTTATTTTTATAAAGATAAAATAAATTATTCGAAAATAAACATGTTTTAATATAAAACTTGACTAAAGACATTTGATATTGATGTCGAATAAATTCTAATCAAATTTTCGAAATAATTGCTCGTGCCTTTTTCAATAAGAGGAAGTTTTGTTTAATGAAGTAACTCAATAATATAATAGATGAACAAATCTCAATTAATCAAATTCTCTTATATCAAATAAGTCATACTCAACTATTGCTAAAAATCGATTAGAAATTTTTTTCATCGACATCGAAAGTCTTTAGTCAAGTTTTATAAAGAAACAATATTTATTTTTTTAACTATTAATCTTACCATGATAAAAAAAATCGATTGGAACTAATTAGTATGACTCTTATGTCTATCTATCATTTTAATTCTTAAGTTATTTTCTTAAGCCTATTATTATCATTATGAAATTTTTCGACGGAAAAAAATCATGTAAGTCACAGGAAAGTGCTGGACTTTCTAAATGTGCACTTTCTTCCTTAATCTATCAATCATTGAACTTTCAACTTTATTTTCAATAAAAATATTCTGCCTTGTGGAATCTTTATTAAGACTAATCGGATGTGACCATTGATTTTATTGACAAGGTATAGTCACTCTTGACGAAACTGAAGTTGCAGCAGAAAGATTCCTTGTCGTATCAAGAGCAGCATCAATGTTTTTTCCTATGGTAAATCTAACGTGAAAATATTGTTGTTGCCAATAATTTGTCATGTGAAATCCGTATTTGAAGAGATACTGATTAATTCAAGCAGAGCTCAAAACAATTTATTGCTTACCGAAAATGATAAGCTTCTCTTAGTCTCGTCTGCAACAAACATTTTTTCACGTTTACTGAAGAAGATTATTTCTATTTCTGTCGTCGAAGGCGATCACGCTGGAGATAATTGTTGAAAATGAAACAATTTATGGATTTGGAAACTTACAGCTGACACTCATTTTTCAAAAATTCAATTTCTCATCTCGCTGGCAAACATCGCAAAGTTTTCAAATGTCTTTCGAGATTCTAGTCATCGCGCAAGACACACAGTCAATTACATTTTTCTTGAGAATCATTTTTAGAATCTTTTTGAGAACTCAATCATCATATCCACAAAGTTATTGACTGTCTGCAGAATTTAATTGAATTTTCCAAACCTCTGTCAAATCAGAGAGTTAACTAGCCAATTCACTCAAAACCTGAGAAAGCTTAAGTAGAAACTCGTAAAAGGAGAAGGAGAACTACTTCCTTCTCTCCCACACAGTCAGTCATTCCATTACTGATTCCATAAATAAACATATCTATCGATGATTTTGTATAAGACATTTGAAAGAAAGATAAATCTTGATTGATAAAGTTTTCTTTATTTGATGTAAAACATGATATACATCAATCGAGTTATACTCTATTTGTTTTTACTCTCTTTATATTATAAATAGAATTAGGCAGAAAATTTATTAAAGTGCTGATATAGTTGATAAACCAGATATAGATGTTTGACATATTGAAGAATATAATTGAGAATATATCGAATGTGTCATATACCAAGAGCTAATTGAGTTTACAGGAAACCTGGAGAAAATATCTAACTAAAAGGTTATGAAAATGTTAATGTCAAATAGACATATGCTAAATAGACATCTATATAATATAGATAGAGACAGATATTACTTTTACTGAGAGAAAAATACGTTTACATATTGATTATTATAACGATGAAGTTATTTTTGTTATTATTATGTATTATTCTAATAAAATATATTGAATCAAAAAAAGTAATTCGTAGCTACCTATTAATACGAGATACTGATATGGATAAAAATGGTCTAAGTCGATTGTCAATATTAAATTCAAATGGAAAGGAATATTTATATCGTTTAAGAAGTTCACATACTGAAAATGATGTTCTTCTACTTATTGCTTATCCATCAAAAGACATTGTGGCTTATCTTCAAGGTCAATGGAGAAATGAAACATTAAATGTAACTTATGATATATTTAATTATACAACAAATCAATGGACAAATGGAACAATTAAGAAAACCTTTAATGTATTTATTGAAAAATATTTTATTGAATGGGATGGTCAAAATTTCCTAATGAAAAAGAAACTTTTTTCAATCAATCATAAATTTTATGATGAAAACCAAGATGTCTTAGCTCAATTTCGAAAGCGTTTTCGTTGGTTTAATTGGTCATTGATAAAATATGATTTGAAAATATATTCAGATAAATTACTTGATGCTGTGTATTTTTTTTCAATCGCCATTGTAGATCATAACAATATATTTCAAGAATAAAATTAATTATATCAGTTAAATCTTTCCTAATGAAATTGTTAAAAAAAGAATTTTCGTCGACTTTCAATTGACTCAATTTATTGAAAATATTTTATACAAAATACGAAAAAAATCAATAATGCTTGATGTATTAATATGTAGTTATTTTGTTATATTTAATGATTAAATTTTAAATAATAAATATTAACCAATTAAACAATATAATAAGCAATCTGGTTGGTGTTTTCACGTAGCAATACCAATCAGATTGCTTGATTTAGTATTATATTTTCTTGTAAAATCATGGTATAATTAACTTTATTAAATGCATCGACCTCCAATTAGAGTGAAAATTATTCGGGGACATATCGTAAATATTAAATTCACATGATAACAGAACGCAGAGATCGAGAGAACAGGACTATTGTGACCGCTATAATATATTTCGATGTAAAAAGTTTTTATGCTTGCTTTCGAATTCAGTTCACATAGATCAAATCTGTTATCTCAAAAAAATCTACTAAACAATGTTCAGATATTAATTTTGGGTAAGGCTGTATTTGTATTAGTATCGACTGATTGTTATTCTTTTGGTTCTATTGATATTGCATAGATAAAACGACATTCAGATCATATACTCGTAGAAAAATTTTGGGTGAATCTATGCGTCATTCGACCATAGTCTATTAAAGTAGTCCATATTTCTTAGCCCATCTTCAATAATTAAATGTATTTATGTTTGTAAATCCTATAGTACTTTTAGTTGAACAAGAAAAATTATTAGCAAAGGAACAATTTTCGATTGTCATTAAATTAAATCAGCAGCCACCACAAAAGCACCAAATGACCAATGATCATGATAATGAAAATATTTTTCGTTATAATTCAGTCAAGTAAATCATGAGTATTGTGCAAAATTTCAAGTAGATTAATTTCCTTCTTAATTCTAATGAACTATTAACATAAAAATTTATGTTTAATGGAGCATAATAAAAAAGAAAAACGCCATGTAAAGTGATTTTAAATTTTGATTTAAAGAAATCGTTCCTGGTTTTCTACGACTTTTTGAACTAATGATCTATCTATACACAGGAGGTATAATGCATAAATATATAAGAACAAACGATGCAAAATACTATAGATTGAAGTTAACAAAACATTTTGGCATTCAAAGAAGACAAAGACGATCAACCACTTTATGCTGCCGATGTATACTGTCATTTAGATATTTTATTTGAAAAGTAAATATAACATCTAGTTTAGTTCAAACTGGCCTGATTCTCATCTTATCTAGAATAGACTGTCCTAATCAAACCATTTGGAAATATGTATAACACAACATCAATATTTACAATAATGGTATCGATATGGAGTACATCATATAGTCATTCTTCGAACTACATCCCCGAAAACAAAGGTACTGTTACTGTTTGTTTAATCTTTAAATCATAGTTAATTTTAGATAACTACATTAATGTATATTTACTATACTTGGAACATCCTGATGTTTATGCAATGTGTGACTTACAATCTGTTTTTTTCCGATCAATCTGATTATAAAATGGACTAAATATGCGTCGAGCATTACGCTATCGGCAGGTAGTCGGTTTGAAGAAATCAAACTAGACTTAGAAGAGTAGGCTTTTTTGAATTAATTTCTTGAATGTTTATCTCTGTTGTTACCAGTGAACCTCGGCTGAATAATGACATTTAAATATCAATCTTCATTAAGCGACTTCGTCAACCAACGGCTGTCACTGATACCTGATTGCTTGAAGGCTTAATTTCAACACCCCTACTTCCAATCAATATTCCCTTATATCCAGAAATACTGAACGTTTATATAAAAGATATAGACTAATGCGTACGCAAAACGCCATGAAGTTCATTTTCTCGATATACGAATGCAAATCGGCTGTCAACATATTAGTCAGCTGATTTTTCTTGGGTTATCATATTATCTACATATTTACTACTGGTTTTTCGAAACGTTACATGCCTTCTCTGATGTTAAGATCACGCGATAAAAATGGCTAAAAACGTTTTTTTGAATTACTATTGTTAACCTAGTGTTCAAAATACGTAATCATATGTTTTTGTCGATTTTCGAAAAAACAATATTAGCTTTTAAATCTTGCCGTACTGTCATGTAGTCTAATGCTCTCTATTCTCGATTTCGGAAAACCTATATAGTGAGGCACCGTTATCTCCTTGGTAAACTGAAAGTAATAGGAATCGAGTTTTGGAAAGAAAAGTTCACATGAAGTATTCATGTCAGAATAGCTTGAATCATCGTTCATAGACCGAACAAGCAATAGAAACTAGAAATTGAAAGTTCTCTTTTCTAAATGGAAAAATACAAAAATTGTTGATGTTTCACTACGTTATCTGATTTGTCAATCGTAGCTGAGCAATCGAAAAGCAACACTAATTAAAGTCAACTAAAAGTTCGAATGAGAAAGCCGAAGAAATGACCATTTAAGTGAGATTTGTTGAAAAGAATTGACGAGTCATTTTCAATTTGTATTTACTGTTTTTAGCCTAGAGACAACAAAATGTTTAATCAAGTAATCAGTGGAATACTGATAGATCTCAAAGGAGGAAAAAAATGACTGAGAGACATACAAAGATAAGCTAATAGATTGATTTTCTTATGTTTAGTACAAGTAGTGTAATGACAATTCTGCTGCCAGATTTTTCAAATTCTACATAGTGTTTATTTGCCCAAGCGTACATCTTTAGTGCAGCTGAAGCGGACATGAACTTTCAGAAAAAAAATTGTTCGTATCTTTAGTTTTTTTGTATCCAACTACTTACGAAGTACTGTACGCTTAATAAATGGAAACTAATTACAATCTAAACGGTTTTACATCGGGCTATGGTGTTGTACAGAGATCATGTCATCCAAATGATAATGAGTCATAAAGTACGATATAAAACGGTTTAGAGAACAATTGGGAAAGCAGGACACTGAGACAACTAATAATCATCAAAATCTATGTTTTCTGGAATAAGACTTGACCAGAGTTAATCGAAGTTAAGAAAACAACGCGGAAAGAATTTTTATGTCTACACAGATTTACTATCTTCTCAAAATGCTTCTAAGTAGAAAACGTATGAATTGTGTTTAACGTTCGGATAGCGGTTTTTTTGTGAGAATCTAATTCGAGTAAATTGATAACATAGTTAAGTGAATGGTTTACAAAAGAACGGAAACAAGAGATATTGAAAGTACGAGTCGAGAATTGAGTTCTTTCAGAGTGTCGACGACCTGCCTTTAAAAAGAAAATGTATAGAATTCGTACTATCCCTGTACTAATCAGTTAATCAGGAATCAATAAGCATCTTCGACTGAAAAGAGACATAAAAAACATCGAATGAGTCGATAGTGTCATTACAGTTTCTTTGTGGAAATAAAGCTGCAGAAAACTAAACAGAGATGAACACTTTTACTTAATTGTCCACTTGCCAATGATCTAAACACTTGAGAGACACACTTTCCATTTCTGAGTTTTACACCATTATAGGATATTGAGAAGTAGTGGTGCGGTGCTAGTAATCGAAAAATTGGAAAATCAGATTTCAATCTGAACTTCGTTTTGTTGATTGCTGCTAAGTGAGCAATTTCTTTCTCTGTTCTACTCTCGAATAATTGCATACCAAGAATTAGAACCGGTGCATTATAATTTATACCGGTAATTTTTTTAAAAATATATATAAGATTTGTTTTTGAATAAAATGCAAAAGTAGTTACTCACAAGTGAGACACATGAATGATGAGTCAAAAGTGGCACTCAAAAGAGCATCCATGACTGAGGAGAACTTGCTCTGGTAGCGTCAAACCTTTATCCCCTCTTGCTCATTGAAGTGGTTATTGGTAGAAAGATTGTAAAAAATAAATAAAATATCGAATTAAAAAATTCTGGGAACATGTCTTATAGTGAACTTCATAAACTATCAGATCATGAAAAAACAATATTTTTTCTTGCGTCTCTCCATCTCTGAAAAAGATGAGTTACAAAATTAATAAGCTGGGAAAACTGCCACAGTTGGATTTTTTCGAATAAAATCTTGTCCTGCGAACAGAGAAAATGCAGGATAGCAATGTATTATATAATCTATAACGACGACCGTGTACCTACTATTGATATCAATATCATTCAAAAGTTTCGCAAAAACTAAGTCGATAAGGAATAGTAAGAAACAGCATGGCTACTAGGGAGTTTCTAAAAAACCAAGCCTAAAGATTTTCAGCAACTACAATTCAAACATAAAATTTGCTTTCTCCACATGTCATGATAAAGCAAATAGTACTCTACAAAATGACATGTCTCTAAGTTCTCTACGACGTTTTTTAGTTGGACCGCATCTGATTTACGGAAGATGTCCAGCAGAGTTTTTATCAAGTTGTTCTGTTTCGCTCAATAGCTGCTAGAATGATTAAACAACCATCACAAATGATAATGTGCCTGATATTGATCTATTCATACTATTGACATATCGGAGACGTCAATACTCTGTTCCGATAGTTGTTTCATCAGTGACTCTTCTGGGATCGCGATAGAAGGAAAGAAGAGATTACGATAAAAAAGGTACAACCATCATCACACGATCTGGGTTGAAATTGATTTAAGAGAGTACGATGTTATTTTATCTATAGCGGGTTTTCAAGATTGAATTAGTCTTAAGCGTCTATTTCAAGTTAGGACACTGCTTATGTCTATTATGTTACCATATTTCGTAAAACTTAACATCCAGCATATAGTCTAACTCACTTTGACCTATTATAATAATTGAGCAAAACTTTTTATTTCCCTTTTTTCTCATGAATACATGAAAATATCGTTTAAATTTTTTTTCTTTTATTTTCGATTTGATGCTGTGTACTAATTTCTTCATTTATATTCTTATTCGATTTTGTTTCTATCGTTGCTAAAGAAAAAATTTGTTTATATTAAGTTTCAAGACGACATGATTTTTTGTTTTGAAAAAATTTTAGTGATAGAATAAAAATCTTTTAAATAATAAATAATAAAAGAAAATTGAGTAAAAAAAGAAGAACAGACATAACTAAATAATTTATTGTTGTACAAAGCATTTTCTAGATGACTCAACATTTAATGAGAAATAAATGAATAATTGATGATGAAATTGAAAATTTAACGATAAGCAGCTTCAGCTTCTTCTGAAATTCTTTTCATTTCATTGGCAGCTAATTCTAAAGCTTGTTCTGCAATATGTTTTTCTTCAATTGATTCAGCAGCATTTTGATCTTTTAATTTCCAATTAATTTCATATTCTAATTCAGAGTGAAAAACTTGATTTGTTGTTCGACAAATATTAATTGTTTCACCTTCAAAATAAGGATGATCAACTAAACGATAAACAATAATTCCAGCTGTTTTATCAGCAACAATTAATTCTTTTAATGGTTCCCATTTATCATTTTCAAAATGAACAATTCTTAAAACATGATCACTATCATTTTCTAATATTTCAACATGACGAATTCCTTGAACATATTTTTCTGGATGTTTGATTTTGTCTAAAAGTTTTTGCCAGACAACCTCATAACGAGCATTTAGAAATACTTTATATCTATATTCGGGCATTTTTACTTTTTTTTACTGATTTTAAAAATGATAAACAATTTATTGTTTGTTTATAACACAGACTGATATATGGAAAAATATATCCAATTAGATATTAAATATCTAACATAGATGACGCTTTGTGTTCTATTTTCATTTGTTTATTCATTCTTAGAACAGCTGTTCTACTATGGATGAAGAAAGAGATGGGAATTGATATATTCTCAAGGAAGGAAATCGAATCTGAGCATCATATGATGCTGCACAATCGATCGAAACTAAATAAAGTAATTTTCTAATGAGAAAATTATATTGATGATAGAATACGAGCTAAACGAATAGCAATTAGTTGAAAAAAAAACGAATTGATTAATAAAAATGTAATTTAGTCGATTTGATTTGAAAATTTTCTTCTTCTAACTTGTTTTCAAGTGAAAATATGAGTATTTTTATTAAGATCACAACTATTTTCAAAAACTTCTATTAGAAAAATTGAATTTTTCAATTAATAAAACGACTTGTGGCATTAAGAAATATTCTTTCAATTTAATATTAAAAATAATTTGTAAGTAAAATTTTGTATTTCCATCGAAAATAAAGGATTGATAAAAAAAAAAGGAATTGTTCTTTAAAAAAAAAAGACTTTTTAAAATCTTTTCAATTAATTTAATAAAATAAACGAATTAATGTTAAACATTTATTTTCATAGAAAAAACAATGTTGGTCATTAAACAAGTTTATTTCTTCTAAGATTTTAATCACACATTGAAGAAAATAAAAATAAACGGGAAGTCAAATATATCGTAGTGATACTTTATATGAAAAACTATAGGGAAAATACTTTATATTGAATAGAATTGAAAATTTGTTGATTTTAGATAAAAAGAACCTAGGAATTTTTTTATAGACTATTGATTTATTTGACATAAAAATAAAAGAGAAAAAATTTGATTTATTTATTATTGATAAAAGATCTATCGAAATAATAAAAATAAATGAATTGATTAAAATAATTGAAATAAAATTTGTTTTTTTTTTTGTTAAGAAGTTCTGAAATCTGATCAAATATATGGAGAAACTTTTCAAGTTAAATTATTAAATCAAACGATTATATTTCTAGTTAATCTACCTTATTGAATAAATCTTATTAAAAATCAAACATTTCAATGTATTCTAGATATATTTTCAAAACTAATCTTTTCGTTTCGATCACTTTTTTTTATAACTGATTTATATTAGAAATTCGTTTCGTTTTACTTTTTTTAGGTCAATCAATTGAAAAAAAAATACACAAATGAATTGAATGTTGATAATTTTAAATAAATTAGAATTTTAAATTCAATTTAATAACTAAAACGTTATTTAGTCATGTTCATTTCGAATCAATTGATTTGATTTAAATATAGAATATTTATTTCTTTTTAGGATTGTTTAGATCTTATTCTCTTCATAATCGATTATTTAACAGAGATTTTATTAACTTATTTGATATTTGATTCTATAAGGAGGCATAACGTTTTTTTTCTTTATTATTAATTGACATCTGTTGGATATATCAATATTTGATATATCAATATTTGATATATCATATTTAGAAAACTAATCATCGAAAAATCTCTTAAAATATTGTTTGATCATATGATATATACATATTTAAATCTTATCGAGATTTATCATTATGAAATTTATTGAAAATTTTTTATTTAATAATCATATTTAAAAAAATCCTATCATTGTTTTCCTTATAGATTTCGACGCACTTTTAAGCAGACAAGAAAATACTAATTCAATTATGAATAGAACCGACACCAACAAGGAACACAACTGATTTTACAATCATCAAAGCTCTCTTGTAGTTTCTTGGAATCGGATTAAGTCTTTTAAAGTTTAACAAAAATGTGATGATCTATTCTTTCAAGCGTTCAGGTCTGTTGACGTATTTCTTTCTTTTAGTGACATTTTTTGATTTATTGTGTGTAGTGACAAAAATAAAGTTGATTGTATGAAGATTATATTATTGAATAATGTTTAACTTGATCAATAGATATATCGATTGTTATTTGGATATCTGTTAAAATCTCGTTATTATTTAAATATCAGTGATGAATATAATCAATATGAATCAATTCAAGATCGAACTAATTTAATGATAAATTATCCTGATTGGTTTTCAAAAAGAAAATTATTGACGTGAAAAAAAAGCATTTTTACTATGGTAATGATTAACAAATAGAATTTGATCTAAAATATTTTTAAAGGATTGAAAAGAAGTTTGTTTTCAGAATGAAATAATAATTGAAAATTTCACACGTTGTGTTTATTTGAAAAGTATTATAAGTAAAATTTTTTGATTAAATTCAAATCGAATGATAATGATAAGATCTTCGAAAAATGTCGAATTTATTGTAAAAGATGGACGAATACTTTATATTAAACGATGAACATATAATTGTATTATATCCTAACATAGATAAAAATAATTCAAAATAGTTTCCAAATCTAGACAAATTTATTTTTTGATCGATTTATAAATAAAACTGGTTTAGATCTTTAGGATTTTCTTCGATTTCGATTAGGTAAAAGTATGTGTCAACGAAGATTACTTGCTAAATGTCTTATCAAAAATTCTATTAGGATTTTTTCACCATGTGTAAATTATTTATTTGATGATTGTCAAACGGAAATTCCTAAATAAAAACAAGAAAAACATCGAATTGATATTTCACATCCGAAAAAAGATATCCGATTTTTATTTAAATATCGATAATTAAATGGTTTTTTTTAAATTTGACTATTTTCAAAAAAAAGAAACAAAAACGATTTGAAATAATTAACATTTTACTTTTTGAAAAATATGTTTTTTTTTTATATTTGACTTATTATTGAATAAAATATGTTTTGATATATTCTAGGAATTTCTTAAGAATTCTTCATTAAAAATAATCAAATTTTGTTTTGATTTAATTGAAATTAGTTGTAAGACAAGATTTTTTTTGGTAGTTATTAAAAAATTTAAATTCCTAAAATAAATTAAAAATCGAGATGAAATGATAAAAAAAACTCTACTTCGATTTCTGATTGATGATTAATTAATATTGATGTACAAATTTGCTT
>CAJNOL010000856.1:0-11872 GCA_905250125.1 Rotaria sordida
CAAGTTCTGGAAGTGTTGTTATTGAATAGAAAAAAAAATCCGTTTAATCAATCTTCTATCCTTACGGCTATGTTTATTTTGCTCACCTTTTTTTTCTGTTTTTATCCTCTATCGTTGCCATTCTTATTATTGTTTAAAAAAAAATATAATATCTCACACGTGTATGTGTATAGTGTTCATTCAAGCGTTTTTCTTTTTGGACCTGCTGTGACTTGTTTAAAGTATTTTTCATGATGAGAAAGAAATGATATGCTACTTAATGCCGCACAAAACTCTTGAATTAATTGACCACGAAAAATTCAATTTTATATTTAAAGATCAAAAGAAAAAGTTCAAAAATCATTTATCGATACAGGTGTATGTATGCGTGTGTTCTTTTTCTACTAGCATTAAATTGATGTTCATATTGCTTGACCATTATTATGTTTAGTTAACCATATCCAGACATTTTGTCTTATATCATTACATCATTTTTATTTTAATGTCTAAAGCTATTTGTCAAATAAAGAGATGCACTGCTGATGCCATCAAATCGTTTTTTTTTATCAAATGACAAGCTGTGACCATTGTCATTGTCTTTTTTCTTTCTTTTTTCAATAAATCGATCCGACAGACGAATGAATGCATAAAAAAAATCTTAATATCAAATGAGGAAATAAATATCACATTGGTTGAATTTTCTTTCCTCAGGTAAAAATATCCAATAGGAAGTGAACATGATTTGATGATTGAGATATTTTCTTTTTCCTATCCAATCAATCCATTCACCTTTTTTTTTTTGTTCCTCTTTTATAAATCAAGCACTTCTCTTTCTACAACGATCGTTTACAACTAAGGTAACAACTGGACAAAAATCATATTATCTTGATGATGCCCTGCTTTTCTGTGACCCTCTTTTTTTTATTAACGTCAAGCGCAACAGGTTTCTGAGTGTTTGAGAACAAACTGATGCCGTATTAATCACAAAGAAAATTCAAGAGAAAATTCTAAGATTAATTGTAATAAATTCTTTTGTTTTCTTTATTTTTAGCTCTATCAAAAAAAAAAAAAAAACAAACAAAACACTGGCTTATTATCCACAATACGAGGACCTCGGTCCTGTTTCTTCAACTTCACTACCGTCAGTTACTTATCAACATCCATCAGTCTATTCCAATTCTAATACATGGTTTAATGGAATATCTGATAATGAACATAATCATAATCATCATCATACATCATCTCCATCACATCTTCTAGCAACATATCATCTAAATAATGGAGAGTTAGTTCCGGATGTTTATCGTTTACCAATTGAGAATACAAATCCAAATTCATTTTATGTACCTTATCAAACAACAGTAGTTAATTCTGATAATGATGATAATGATTTAGAAGATGGTTCCGATGATGATGATGATGATGATGATGATGATTCAACATATCATTTATCAAAACGAATAAATAACAATTCAACAAATACTAATAATAATAAAATGACAACAACAGATCAACGTCGACCAACACGTCCAAATGGATCAAAACGAAAACGAAAACGTGTTTTAAATGGTGTTCAACGTGCTGAAGCAACACAACGTGAAAAACGACGTATGCTTAAACTTAATCGAGCATTTGAAGAGTTAAGAAAAGTTTTACCAGTAACAGAATTTGCGCGAAATAAATTATCACGTTCAGAAACACTTAAATCTGCTATTGATTATATTAATCTTATGTTCGATATGCTTGATGCCGCAAAAGGTCATCATCATTCCTCATCTTGCTTATAATAATGTATTTGTATTTTGTCAAATAAAACACACATAAAAAAAAATTTATTCAATATTCATCGAAATTTATATCATGATTGTTATTGTTTATAATAAATTTAACTGGGTTTTTTTGTGTTTAGATTAAATATGAAATTATAATTGATAAAATCTTGCAAGAAGAAAGGCTATAGATTTTATTAAATTGATATGTTCTTCTAATTCGAATGCCTACTTATAATATATAAACTACTTCCTTATTGCATTTCTGTAGGATTAAGTAAAAGAATGGTGAGGAGATCTATTCTAAAATAGATAGAATAAAAACAGTCACTCTGTGATTAGCAACAGGAACTACATTGTGTTTCACATTTTAATTCTTCAGGGGTTGTGCTAATAATTTTTTTTCATGTATCTTACAAGTTTTAATGCTTTCAAGCTTTTAGCATGGATATAGTATGGCATGTGTGTACTAGAATTTTTAAACTAACTAATTTAAAATATGAGATGTTCATAGCGTGCATTGACCGAGAAATTTGAATTTCAAGGTATTTACAGTCTATGTCATGTGGTCACACTTCAAAATTTCAGCAACATTTTTTTTTCTTTTTTTTTTTCGTCATGGTTGGATAGAGCTCGGCGAATTACATAAAACAATATCAAAGATATTCAAAAGCGATTGTACAATAGTCGGAATTTTGTGTCTATTACTCTTATATTTAACAATAATAGTATGTTGAATTTGTTCGTCAAATTGCTTTTGAATATGTATGACATTATGTTTTCTTATGTAACTCGCAGAACTCTAATTCAATCACAACGAAAAAAGAAAAATAAATGCTGCTACAATTTTGAACTATGGTCACATGAAATAAATTGTGAATACATTGAAATTCGATTTTCTTGGTCCGTGTACATTATGGGCAACTCATATTTTAAATTAGTTAGTTTGATACTAAGCGCATTTATCTTCTTAACTTACAATATATGATCTTTCATTGTTAAAAAAATTTGTAATCAATACAACATGACAATTGTTATTAGTTTTATTCAGCGAAAAAAAAACGCATCGATTATAATGTTCATCGTTAATAGCATTGTAGATTTTTTTCAATGTATATTTACATTATGCCATTTTATTTTGATGAAATATGTCCTTTTCCTTTTTTTCTATATCACAATATTTGATTGTTCACACATAATAAGACAGACTAACCTACCTCAAGTACTCAAATACGAGACTATACTTTAACCAATTGAATACATATAGACAACTATCCATGTCTTCTCTTCTTGGCAGCTGCTGGTGTGATCAACTTATCTGCTTGAATTTAATATAGGTAGTACTGTACAAATGTACTAAATTGAACAATTGGTCTCCACTTAATATCAACTTGACACGTATATCAAGATGATTCAGTTAGCTCATACTCAAAAAAGAAGAGAGACGAACAAGGAGGAGAAACACACATGTATAGATGTGCATTTGAGTATGTCTTCATGGAATAATGAACATCGTGGCATACTTATCAGATCTATTGAAAGACACACCTTGAAACAAATTAATATATTGTAGAAAATTGAAAATATAGTTCTACTTTTTTTTTTTATTTACAATTTTCTATAATGTTCGGTCGTTCAATCTATTGATTTACTACTGATTTTACAGCAAGCATGATTTGGTTGTTCTTAACTTTATTAGATAATTTTTTCAATCAATTCAAATGTATTTTAAAAAGTGTATTCATCAGCTTTGTTGAAAGAGTTTTAATACAAAAAAAAAAAAATTATATAAAATGAATTCGAAAAACAAATCAATTGTGCATTAGAATTGTTCATTCGAATTATTCACTGCAAAATTTTCATAATACAATAAAAATGATGATTTCATCAATCAATAGGACGATGAACAAGATCTTCTTGGTTTGCTACAACTGTATTTAAGTCATAAATATTAAAAACTATAAAAGTTACAGAAGTACATATAACAAATATCACTTATAGAAGTACCATAGTTGTTAAATGATGCTCATGACTTAAACGAATAATATTGATTTGATGATTAGTTAATGTTTGAATATTAAACAATACTAATAATCAAAATGTAATCATAATAAACATAACCAAACATTCAACAGAACAGGAAGATAAAAGCAAGAAATACATTTTTTTTATAACCTAAACTAATTATTATACATATATCAGCAAGTGTATTTCAATAGAAACGAAGCCAATATTTCATGAAAAAAACTAAACACGACAAGCAAGTATAACCTGATAACGAGCTAATACAAAACTATCAAGATGTCATCAAGTAGTCATTGATAAAAATTGATCAATTGCTATTAAAGATATACTAGTTAATGAAAATAAGATACAAGATCGTGCAAGAAATTAGCAGTGGCGCCAGGTTAGACAGGAAGATGAGGCTGAGCTCCCATCAGACATTCTGTGGAATCACCGTTAGCAACGACGTTTAAAATTTTCCAGAGGGCTCAGCTTTCCTCTACCTTCCTGTGGCGCCGCTACTACACTAAATGTACAAATTTTACAAGACTATAATACATATGCGAGATTAACAATATTGAATATTGAAGTAATTGTTAAATAAAATTCACATTTTGTTTTACGAAACGTTCTTTAATGTAGTAAATCTAATTCTATTCAATAATCCACAAATAACTTCTGTATTAAATTTAAATAATCTAATATAAATATTCACTTGTCAGATGATAAAATTGATTTTTAAAGAATAGTTTATAGTTTTATTCGGTATATCTCACATCAAAATAAACATCGGTCTTTTTAGTTAACAATAATAAAAATACGGAAAATATTTTTATAGCTTTTTCTTGGTAAAAATTACGATTGAATACACTCGATTTCTTCTGATAGAAATAAAAATCTTAAAAATAATTTCTGTCGACATATTAACAGGATAAGACATGCCCGAGATAAAGATCAACAACAGAGAGTTACACAGTTAGGAATATACTGAAATTAATGAACTATCCCTGCAAATTTTGTGTAAGTGCAAAAGTTCATTGTGACAAGAATTATGAAGCTTATTATATTGTTATTTTTAGAATGATTAAAAAAATCTCATTCCAACCACCTATTAATTTTATGAAATTATCCAGATGCGATTTTTAGATTACAACGTTTATCATGTTCATGTCTTTAATATAAAATTTCTGAGCGCTCCCTAGACAAATCGATAATTAGAAATGTTCAGATAAGCATAGACTTAACAAAAAAAAAGAGGACTTTTCTTTTAATAACTGTTAGAAATGTAACTTTTTAATCTAACAGTGAAAATATAAAAATAGACAAGAAGCTTACAGTGAATATTTACGAACAGATAAGTATATTAAAAAAAAACAGATTATTATGAAGAAAAAATTTAGTGAAAATAGATGAAAATTATTTTTGTGATATTAATTAAATAGTCTTATGAAGTGATTTGTTTTCTTGTCTTATCTTTAGGATGTTACGGTATATTGAGTGGATGTAAAATAATAATAAAAAAAAAGAAATTCAAACAGGCTAGCACATTGGTAACGAACTGATTAGTTCTTAATAGTTAATTATCTAATATATGAATAAACGTTTTAAAACCATTGCAAGATAACAAGGTGGTACCTGGTGAATATAACAAAGGACGAAGTTGACTCTTATGGAATAAAATACGTAATATAAACATGTAATATACATTTTAAATATAATCATTTGATTATCTGACTAAACTATATGTCAAGAATAGAGTCATTATCTTCATATGCTTTTGTCCAGAATATCCAATCGAAGAATGTATATAGTTTCTAGTAAGAAACAGTTCATTATTTTCAAAATTTACTCTGGTTGGTCTTTTTCAAAGAACCACCACTTATTATTATTTTATATAGATTTCTATTATAATTTAATTTCTAGCCTAGAAGTTTATTCATTTGATTTCGTATTCTACAAATCTCTGCCACCTTTGAATGAATGTCCAGAAGTTTCTAATAAATTGAAATGATTCCGAAGTAGTAAGAGAATATCAATTGTGGCATTGAGAAAATATTTGCTTGAATATACCTTTTCTCTCATAACAAAAATTCTGATGAAAAAATATTTAGAGCATCGATGCGCATCGTTTAGTGAATACTATATTTAAATGTCATTGATCTTTTTGTCTTTACTCTAGAGAAATCACCGAATCACAACTTCCAAGTTTATATTCTGAAGAGTGACAACAAACTACGCACATATAAGATTAGTGGTTTTTTTTACAAGGATTTTTTTTTCCTAAAAAGAATTTTAGTATCATAAAAAATGAACAAAGAAAAGAAAAACTAATTATTATTTATTATTCGTCTTATAGTTTCATTTTATCTTTGTGTACGATACGATACATCATGTTTATTTTTATATTATCTCATTATAAGGCTAGTTTATTTGTACTATTTATTTTCTAAGAAATTAGTTAAATTGATTTTTTATCGTATTCATTCTGCTTTTTTCTACTTACATCTCTCTTTCTTTAATACTGTCTATTATTTACCATACATTTTACCCCTCAATTTTACTTCTTTTTTTTTCTACACTAATTATGAATAATTTCCAGTATTAACAAAATAAAAACAAATACATTATAATATTTTTCTAAAAATAGACTAACAAGATTAGAACTTGAAATAACAATTAATATACTGTAAAATCTATTTGTTGTTTTGAAATAGAAGTCGACAAACTCTACTAACATACTATACATATATCGGGTGTGACAAAAATTTTGAAACATTTTTTACTCGGATCACAGAACCAAATCTTCATAGGTATTTCCAAAATTTCAACAGACTACTAACATTGACCACATGTGTCATCATGTTATTTCTCGCAAGGTAAAATCGGAAAAGTCCATTTTGTAATTGACAACTAAGGTCATTTTTAATCGTATCTATGTTAGATAAAATGAAGTGTTTCAAGTACTGTAAAAAAAAACTAAAACGTTCATCACTCCACTAGTACTGCTTATTCTCAACGTAAACATTTGAGGAAATTTAATCTACTGATTTGTACATCGAGCTTACTGGCTTTAGATGATATATTTGAGAGCAACACAGTAAAAAAGAACGTTTCGCTTCAAGGCAAAACATCTAGATCGATTCGCACAAACGTTGTTTTTTACTTGTATTTGAGATAAGAATGAATAATAATTCTCATACTTTGAAGGCTACACTAGGTTTCTGGTTGACTTCAAACATTATAGCCAAATATGAATGAACAATAGTTATCAAAACCAAAATTCGACTTTTTTAGGTTTCCCCGTAGAAAATAACACGATGAGATACTTGTTTAGTACTAGCAGTCTATTAAAATTTTCAAAAATAGCTATAAAAATTTGGTCCGATAATCCCAGTTGAACATTCAACGGCACATCTTTTGAGAAAAAAAAAAGATCAACATTTTATCATGTTCCTGAACAGAGTTACATACAAAACTTTTGTCGTTCTCGTATCTCAGAATATTATCTATTTTAGTTTCTCATATTCAGAATCAAAATACAGTATACAATAAAAAAAAAAATTTAAAATCAGAAATTTTCTCTTTAATAATGATACTCATGTTATGTTATAGTATAATGTCTAGACAAAATATCCTTGATAAGGTAAGGTTGTAGACTGAACCTTGAATAGGCATTGTAATTTGATTTGAAATACTTTTTCATTGAAATGTAAATGACATTCAATTGTTTATATAGAATTGGTAACATGAATACAGCTAAGCATACGCGCCGTGTTCGTATAAATACTGAACAGTGATCCAATCGACATGTACCTTTTTTTTTTTGGTAGTAGTGTATCTCTGTACTGTATGCTCAGCATTATTTATCTGTCTTGAAGATAACTTTGAGAAAATTTTATGAATATATATTCCAAGAGAAAATAATTGTTACTGTTCTCATATGTAATTCTACTTTATATTATGATATTTCAACATTTACATTTCGAATAAACATTCATCATGAATAAAAAATATGTAAAAATCTTGTAAAAACAAAATTTTTATTCCAAATACAACAAGATAATTTTTCTTTTTCTGACAAAATAATTCTATTGATTTATCTCTAAATTAAAACAAAAAAAAAACAAATTTCATTGAAATCGTATTGCTTTAGTCTTAGCATTCTATATACCAAAAAAAACCAAGCAAAAAGTTCAATTTTATTTGATTTTTCTTTTTCATACACACATATATATATATATATGTTTTTGTCGCGTTCTTCTTCTCTTACTAAATCGACAAAGACATAATACAAAGAACGTTTATATGACGAGATGATGATCATTATAATAATAATAATATATATATATACTTATAAAAAAAAAAAAGAAAAAGAACAATGTAAATATAGAGAAGAAGAAAGACTGACAAGAAAGAAAGAAAGTTGAACAGTTGGCACACAACAAATTAATCGATGAGAGAAAAAAAAATAAACTGAGGAAAACCAAACGAAAAAAAAAAGTGAACAACAACAGATAACAAAAGACATAATACAAATGAAAGAGAGAAGGAACTGAGTCAAGAATATATGTATAATATATAGACATTAGACAAGCATTTTAAAAAAAACATATATAATTAAAGACAAGGAAAAAAAATGTAGGAGAAACACACACACACACATATTTAAATATGCTATGAACAGATCGTCGTACGATCAAAATCGAGCATGATCACTTTTGTATCTTCAGTGCTATTACGGCTTCCAGCTGCACATACTAACGCAGAATCTGTACATTTTATACGCCAGACAACACCTATAAAAATGAGAAATATCATATAATAGTTCGATAAGTCTATTTCCGAATATTCTTTAACTCAACGATAGGATAGTTAGACACCTACATCGAAGTTAACTAAATGTTTCACTAATAAATCAGATTTAATACAAATTTTTTGAATTGTAAGTTTCATTCTTTGGTATTCACTGTACAAACTGACATGTTTTCGAAATTCGATTGGTGCCTATTCACATAAGAAAAACTCAGGAATTCCAAGTTCTTTAGTCTTGTAAAAGCTATCAACTATACTAGAAATTTTGAAAACTTTAAATCTCGGTGGGACTACATTCAAAGATTCTGAAATTTTATGCGCAAGCTAGTCTAAGTAAGAACTTTGTATATGCAAAGTTTTAGGTTAAAATTCGACAATAAAATTTTATCGAAAATGTTGATTCCTATCAAACGGAGCAGTGAATTTGAATTTCGAAGTCTTGATAGATTTGTTTTTATACTTTTGAAATTTTGTTGAACGTTGTTTTTTTTACTTTTTCAAGCTTTTTGATTATTTTCTATTCAAATCCACAAAAACTCGTTATTGAATCCTATGTTAGTGAATTCACTACAAATTGAATATCTCGGGTTAACAATCGACAACGATGCGATACCTTTGGAAGTTATTTTGATTTAATGATTCATCACTACTGGGTAAAATATGGATTCAATATCTGTTAATCATTTCAAACTCTTTCCCATCATAAGTATTTTTTATAGATCTAAAAAAAACTTAATTTTTGTATTACAATCAAAATTGACAACTATAAATACTATTTGTAAACTTCTCTCACCAGATTAAAAACTTGAAACGCTTCTTTTTTCATCAAAAAATAAAAAACAGCTGATTGGATAAAGACACGATGAAGATCTTCAAATTCTGTTTTGATAGATTATTTCTAGGACATCCTGTACATCAGGTTGTACGATGAATATCCAAGAATAAAACTCATGGTTCAAAAAAAAACCTGTAATATTCAATCTAATTTACTGGTAAGCAATTTAGAGAGATCCGATCACTGCTAAAAAAATTACTGCGATACAAGTCTCAAATGATAGTTCATTAATCTTTTTAAAGCCTAGACAAATATTGCTTTATATTTTTTGCGAAACTTAATAAACGATCGCATCTATGACAAAATGAATAGTTATAATCATAATAACTAAATATTCAAAGATTCTTTCTAATCATAATTACAATAATTTCATATTAATTTTAATCTTATGAACATTTCTCAATCCTATAATTTGATCTTTCCGATTTGATCTACTAATATTAATTTAACTACTCAGACATATCTTATGAGCACAAATTGACCTTTCTTTTTTTCTCCACATTTTTTTTCATTCATGTAATAAGATTTTTTTTTCTTACCTCCATTTCCAGCTGATTCAAGTGCAACAAGATTTCGAATAAAATCTCCTGTTTCTAAATCCCATAATTTAACAGTACCATCATCTCCTGAACTAACAACATAATTAAGTACAACTTGAACCCATGTTACTGCTGATGCATGTTTATTACGTCCTGTAAAAGAAGAAAAAAAAAAGAATTTTGTTATTTTTTAATCTAAAATTAATTATTCAATTAAGAGAATATCTTCTAACCAGCAAGTGTATGTAAACATTTTCCAGAATCAATATTCCAAATTTTTACAGTTGAATCTGCATTACCAGAAACAAGAATATTTCCACGTAATTGCATACCACTTGTTAATGATAAATGACCAGTTAATTGATGTATACATGTACCTTGTTCAACATCCCACACACGAATCATACAATCTAATGAACCAGATACAATATGTTTACCATCAAACTAAATTTATTTAACAAAAAAAAATATATATATATTTCAAAAAAAAATTTTTTCTTAATAATTTAAATAACATACGACAAGTGAATATACTCGATTTGTATGTCCTTCAAGTGTGTGTACACATCGTTCTTGATCAGGTAGCCATACACGTATTGTATGATCATATGCACCTGATACAACATATTTTCCATTATAACAAACACATCGTACAGCTGCTGTATGACCACTTAACATATGAAGACGTTCGCCTGTACGAATATTCCATACACTAAATAAAAATAAAAATAAAAACAAGATACAGTAAAACTTCTCATAGTGAACATTGCCATATAGTTCTATGGTGAACGCTTTTGAAAAGTTTCAATGATGTCTACAACAAGGAAATTTTACTATATATTGTAATAATTGTTAATTTTTTTTATGCACTATCACCATTGAGATACCTAGAAAACGCGTCTATTCCCTATAAAAAAACCTAGTCCTCGTATAGTGAACACTTTTGAAAAATCTAAAAGATGTCCACTATATAGAGGTTATAGTATTTAAAACATTCTCTTTTTTTTGTTTAAATCCTTACCGAACAGTTGCATCACGTGACCCAGATACAACAATATCATCATGTAATGCTAAACAACGTACTGTCGACGTATGTCCATATAATACATGTTGACATACACCTGTATTAATATTCCATACACGTATTGTTCGATCTGTACTTCCACTAACAATTAAATCATCTGTCATTTCACTGCACCATACACCACCATTATGTCCTATTAATGTTTGTTCACACTAAAAATAAATCATTTTCAAAAAAAACACAATAACAACAATAAAATTCAATATTTTACTTGTCCAGTAGCAACAGACCAAATTTTTAATGAATTATCATCCGAACCAGATACAATACGTTTACCATCAAATTGTAAACAAGTTATAACAAAATCTTCATGACCACGTAATGTTAATGGTTCAGGTAATGGTTGTCCATGTTGCCAAACATATTCTAAATGTTTATGACATGTATATGAACGTTTCCATTGATTATCAATAATATCATCAAATATAGTTTGTGAACTTTTTAATGGAATGAATTTTGTTTGACATAAACGTTTCCATAATAATATATCATTACATGTATCATACCAAGCACGACATGTACGTGATGCTCGTGTAACATCACTTGCTGGTAAATATTTTAATACATGTAATGCTAATTCATGTGGAAGATCACGAATAAAATCACGTTGAAAATAAGGTTCAATTTGATTTCTAATATGATTCAATTGAAGGGTATTTGTTGAACATGTACGTATGAGTGCTTCAGTTGCACGACTACGATCATCATTTGACATAGCCCAAAAAACTGTTAACCAATTAATTACATTGTCAGATAATGGTGGTGATGAGGGAATTGATAGAGAATCAATGGAATTCGATGAAGATGATGATGATGATGATGATGATGATGATGATGATGATGATGATGA
>CAJNOL010000856.1:11882-36730 GCA_905250125.1 Rotaria sordida
GATGATGATGATGATGATGATGATGATGATGATGATGATGATGATGATGGACTATTTAAATTAATTGATGTAATTAATTTCAGATCAGTCTGTTCACGAAGATTACTATAAAGAAAAGAACTTTTCATTTTTTGATTTAATATAACATATGTTTGTATGTTCATTTTTATATATAAAATACTATTTTTACAAGAAAAAGAAAAACTTGAGCATTGTATCACATTAGCATATAAGTGACACCCTCGTTGATCTTTATCGATTATTAAAGTAGATGACTGTATACAAAGCATTAACTGACTTATTTCTTTTTAATCGTGTAGTTACCATAGTAAGTGCTTTTTTTTTTCTTTTCTTTTACTCAATACATAATTTATAGTATGTTAAGCCGTCGATTTATTTGCGTCATATCTTAAATACTCTTTTGCATATATAATTTATGCATATATTAAATCCATCGATTATTATTATTGATTTTTCTTTTGTCTTACCTGTTACAAAGACGTTTTGGATCGTTAGTTGTAATAAGTGATTCTTCAATTGTTAATTGTCGTTTTCCAGGTGATCGTGGTGGTTGTATTAATGAACTAGTATAATCATGAAATATCTGATTTGTTGTTACACAATCATTAACAATCTGATCTATTAATGATGGTGAACTTGATCGATCTGGTGATGATAATAGACCTACAGAATCTGATGACATTATCTAGAATGACAATAACATCAAAGTCAGCACCTCTAGATTTTACATATAAATGAAAGAGAGAAGAAAAGAAAAAATTTTTTAGTTAAATTTTGGGGTTTTTTTTTTGAAATCTACAGAGAACGAAGAGACAATGAAAAACGAAAAAAAAAAAAAAAGTAAAGTTAAAGACACGTCTTTGATTGTAAGACAAAAAGCATTAACATATGTCATATTAATTAAATCACAGTTTATTCTTAATCGCTTTCATTATAATAACCATCATCATCATCTGCAGCCATATCAGCCATTTGATCATCATCATCCTTTAGAAAAAAAAAATAGATTAAATTTTATTATTATTATTTAGTTTTTGAAAACATACATCAATTCCTAAATCGTCATCATTTTCATGTGATAAAGAACTAAAAATTGATTTTTTGTTATTTTTATTTCCTGTTGCACCAATACGTGATGGTGCAACATAATCATCAAGTGTTTTAGGTATCGATACACCTTCTTGTTCAGCTACTAATTTAGATTCATTAACTTGTCGACGTATTATTGTTTCATATTCATTATCTTTATGTTCTTTATATTTTCGATACATTACACTTAGAAGAAAAAAAAAAAGATAAAGATAAAGATAAATAATTTGTTCTGAAATATTTACATACCTGGCATCAACATTAGCAGGTGATGAACAATTTGGTTCATTTAATAAACTTATTATTGACATTAAAATTGTTCGTACATTTTGTGTTGGATTCCATCGTTCACTTGGATGTTCACCTGATTGAGGATCTTCAGTTGGAGGATGTAGAATTGATATACATACTTCACCATTTCTAAAAACAAAAAAAAGCAAATTAAAAAATATGATTTTTTTTTTCTTTCAGTAAATCTACTCATAAATATTTGGATGCCACATTTTCGTTAGGAAACGGACCTAAATGAAACAAGTTCAAAAACAAAACTTCAAGTATTTTTTTTGTTGTCTTACTTTTGGGGGAGCAAAGGGATATGTTGGCGGAAATTCCATATCAGCTTTAAAATAACCACCTTCATATAAAGTATCCGGTGGTCCGAAAATTCCAACTAAGAAAAGAAAATTTATTGTAAAACATATTTTTGATAGAAACAAAAAAACAAAAACAAAAGATCTTACCATGCCATTTATATAAATTTGAATCATCATCTAATTTGACAGTAAAACCTTCGACAGGTTCTTTTTGCAATTTTGAATATTCAAGTTGAAGAGCTTTTATTGATGCAGAATTTGTTGTTCTTGATGATGTATAATGAGATGTTGATGTAGTTAAACCAGATGTTTGTCTCATTTGACTCATTTTAGTTTTTAGAAATTAAAAATCATGACAATTTTACAAATAAATATTTTACTTAAAGGAAATTAATAATCGACAAGGCGTACGCACTTCACGAGATGCACATACACAGACACAAGACTCGAGCAAAAACGACAGAAGAAATAAACACAAATCGGACGAGATGATTAGAATAGAGCAACGAGAAAGTTGTTCGATGGAGGACTATTAACCAATCATTGAGAAGTTTTCTATAGATGGCATTATTTCAACAAGCTGACGTGTAAAATAAGTTATTGAGAAAGTAAAAGATTTCAGTTTGCAATGAAATAACTGGTTTTTTCTTTAAGAAAAATTCTTTTGTAATTTAGTTCGAATAATTTATTATGAATAGAAACGCCGTAAAATTCCTCAAGTGTTTTACTAATGCTGAGACGAGTAAAATATTTTAGATTTTATGAAGAAAAAAAATGTCATAAGTACAAATCTGAGAAATGACCTCAATCCTATAGGACTAAAACTCATATCGTTTGAATGATGATCTCCGAAGAGAGTTTTTGATAAGATTTATTTTTCTATGCTAATCAATATAAATAAAAAAACGCCGGTTTGTATCACTATTGATTCGTATCCATTGTATATATATATATATATTGGCAGGTCTACATTAACTTTAACGAAATCATCTCAGTCTAAGTGATGAAATTGAGAGCGCGAGAGAGAAAAACTTATTTTACTAATTCTTGATCATAACCTCAATACATTCTCGGAGAGGCATATCCTGAAAGAAAGAATGACTAATTCAAGTGAGCATAATATACATTCTATAAAAGTCATGCCGTAGTGTAGTTCAAAAAATGAATTCTTCACCCTATTTAATGTTGAGAGAAATGTTGTGATCTATTGTAAAGTCAAGAAGCTGTTGCATTACAGGTAAATGTCTTGGAAAGATATTCAATAAACTAGAATCCTGTAACCGAGTCGAATACCTTGCGCCTAAATCCTCATGCAAACTATTAGATTTAGTCTGGTTATAATCATCTACTTAGTGATACTCAGCAGCAATATACTTCTCAGTAATCAATGATAGTCAAGTGGGTGGCAAAAATTTAAGACACTTTTTACTTCGATGTTTTCTATAAAAAGAAAGAAGACAAATGTAATATTCTGAGTGCCATATAAAGTTTGATCGATCGTCTACATAAATGATCTATTGTAGATCTTATTCATTGTAGCGTGAAGAAAAAAGAAGGAACTTCATTTTTTTTCTAGCTGGTAAAAGTTTAAGACGCCTTTAGTATTTTGTTGATTATATCGTTACTGAAAATCAGAGACAACGTTCAAAAATATATTATTAGATACAGAATTGAATGGGTTACATTTTAGTATAGATAAATTTTGATGCTCAAGGATTTTGTTAGAAAGAGCTTTGAAAACTGAATAATGCTGTGTATTTTTCTCTTACAATAATGCTTCATAACAGGATGTCTTTAAACACTAATTAAAATTTAATTAATACTCTATTAATAATTAATAAAAATTTCGCCCTAAGCATAAAATTCAGAACTTAAAAAAATAGTTCATTTTATAGAGCAGACATCTTTTTTTTATCAGATGAAATCTTACACACTTCTGTGCAATATGTTCCTCATCAAATATAGCATTCTGAAAATATTAAGGTATGAGGCAAGCGAAAAATAGGTGAAAACGATCCTTGAAATTTATGATTAAATATAAAAGGGTTATATCTGACTAGGAACACATTGCACAAAAGTGTGTAAGACATTGTTGAATAAAACATAGTCTGGTGTAGAAAATTCACTTTTTTTAAAAGTTCTGAGGTTTATGTTTATAATACACTTTTCTTAATTATTAATAGAGTATTAATTAAATCTTAATTAATGTTTAAAAAAGATCCTGTTATAAAGAGTCTCACGAGGAAAGTATCCGAAGTGATTAACCGCTTTTGAGTCCGTACTTTGAGCACATAGAGGAGACCTCTAGACTATAATAGCTCTAAAAGGATTTAGACCCATGGTCCTTATGAGCTGAGATATTGGATTTTCAAGTTCCAGTAGACAGGAAGGATTTTGATCTTTCATTGAGATTATCTTGAAAACAAAAATGTGCTGTTAACTAGAAATTCCATGATAAACTGATTGCATCATCAGCAAATGACTATGAAAATTTTCAGATTTTATCTTATTTCTATAAACCACTTTCTTGGAAATCCTAGACCGAACAAAATAAAGTTTTATAGATATCATTTTTTAAAAAACCTATAGCGTCACATTGAAAAACAGCAGACATCTAATTATGATAGTGATAAGCTTCAAAGAACTGTTCAAAGTAGAGCAGCTTACGGCAATGAATAAAGCATAATAAGCGACAGTTCAACTGTTGGGAAACATCAGCATCAACATTGAAGCAAATTTCGTGGACAAACTCAAAATCTTCTGGATGCTGATAAATGCATCCTGATAAGAACCCTACATACTTGATCATAGGTATGAATTGAGACGAGGACAACCGGTAATGAATAAGAGAATTCTACTGTATTATATTGTTTCGTTTAGATAAGTTAATGGCGATATCGTCAAGTTGAATGTGATCGAATATACGCCGAGCGAACAACTTCCATAGTTTGTTGAGTTAGACGTCAAGTGGTTACACACGTGACATAGTGTGAGCTGGTATTTCTAGTCTCTTACATCCTTGGACAGTGGAGTATATCTTTGAATCTCGTTGATCAGATCAATAGTCCGAGATCAGAAGAGATTTCCAGGGAGAAAATGGATGGAAAATGTGGTCTCGCCTCATTCGGATACCACTACTTATGTAATGATGGTTGATATAATAGAAAAAAAAACACTATGGATTATAGAAATGAGATAAAATCTAGAAATTTCACAGTCATTTACTGATGATGCAACCAGTTTGTCATGGAATTTCTAGTTAACAGCACATTCTTATTTTCAAGATAATCTCAATAGAAGATCAAAATCCTTCTTATCTACTGGAACTTGAAAATTCAATATCTCAGCTCATAAGGACCATGAACTCAAATCAATTTAGGGTTATTCTAGTCTAAAGGTTTCTTCTGTGTGCTCAAAGTATGGGCTCAAAAGTGGTTAATCACTTCGGATACTTCCCTCGTCAATATTATTCAGTTTTTAATGCTCTTTCGAACGAAATAGTTGAACATCAAAAATTTATAACAACAATTATCTCTAGTTATTTATTTAATGATATTAAATTATTAGAAATAATAATTTTTGAAAATTGTCTCTAATTTTCGGTAACGACATAATCAACAAAATACTAGAAATATCTTAACCTTTTTCAGTCCGCTTTACTATTTATTCCAAGCCGTTATTTATTTAGAGATATATGAGTAAAGAAATAATTCAATTATATCTAAATCGATTGATATACTTGAAAATAACTAACATAATTTAAAGGAGATCACCTAATACATAAAACATAAAAGTAGTTATTTGAAGGATAAAAATTTTTTGTCATGATGACATATAGAAGGTAATACATATATATCCACATTTATCATATCTAACTTCGATATTACTTTTAATTTGAATGTCATCATCAACAATTAGCAGTATATTTTGTAATACTGACAGAATTTTAGAATCAAACAGATAGCAACGATATAATAAATCTTCTGATTCATTTGACGCTGTGTATAATGACAGATAATTTCTTCTTTTTTTGTTGTTATTTATGTATGAAACTTAATTGAATATTTTTGAATAAGACATCAAAATTAGGAAATTTCTTATGACTAACAAAATTTCATTGATATTGACTACAAGGAACCGAATCGAGTCTGGGCGAGAGAATTTGTATCCGTGCAGAACACTAAAATAAACCTATCGAACGATTTGTTTTTTTTTTATAAGTTTAAGGTTTAAACGTTTATTGTATCAGACCAATGTTGCTTTGTGCTCTTCATACTTTCATGATCATTTTACTTGAATTAAGATAAAAATCGAATAAATATAAGATTTGCTTATCTTTTTTTTACTATTTTATGGTTTGTCAATCTACTCGTAATGCATGATCAATAGAGTGAGTAAAATGACACTTTCATCGTTCGTGATAACTATCAAATAAATTGCTATTATTTCATTACAAAGATCTTTCATGTACCCTTTATGTATTCTATGCATGTTTATTATTAATAACATTTACCTTGAACGATTATCAGTAAAAGATACTCTATCTTTTAATAATCAAATCTATGCCTGCTAGAAAAAGTTATGTATATAATTTTTTCACAATCTTTATTAATATATATATATATTTCTTAATCAAAAAAAAGCACAAATAAATTAATCGTTCTACATAAATTATTGACATTTATTTTGTTTTATATACATATAGCAAAGCAGCAATATACGAAAAAAAAAAAAAAAAGAAATCAAAGATATACAGAAAAAGAATATGACTAGTAGCAAAGTATATGTATGAACACAAACAAAAAAATGAAAAAAAAGACATTTAGATAAGAGATCTAATTACAAATTTTATTTTAGATCATGCAGATCTAGATACGAGAAACTACTTAACTAACTAAGAAAAAAAAAACTTATTCATTTAACCAAGGAAATGATTCAACAATATCTTTACGACGTTCGCCATAATCATAAAATAGTTCTTCGTCGATTTCAATGTCACGTAATGCAACTAAAATAAGACGTGGTTGATCTCGTACAACAAATACTTTTGGTTGACAATTGCTATTTTTTCGACTGTGATTTATTAAACGACCTAAACAAATAAAATAAATTTATTTAAATAATATTTATAATGACATTTTATTGATGATATTCTAATCAAAAATATACTAACCCAATCGATTTGTTTCTTCAGTAGCATCAACACAAAAAACTTTTTCTCCCCATTTAAAATAATACATATAACAACCAATATCATGGTTGCGTCCATATAAAATTTCTCGTTGTTTAGCTTCACTTTGTATTAATAATTCTCCAGCATATTCAACAATATAATCATTACGAAAGAATTTTTTTGTTGTATATACACCACGTCCTTTAATAGTTCCTGTATGACGTGCTTCTAAACCATCTTCACATTGTCTTTCAATAAATGAATCAAATGATGTTGCTGATTTATATTTTGTTATACCTAATTGTTTACTTGTTTGACGTTTACTTCGACGTAATGTTGATATTGATTCATTATAATCATCATGTAAAATTCTTTTTGTTAATGCTATTGAATTATTTGTACTAATTACAAGAAAAAAAAAATAAAACGAAACGAAAGATTTTCAAAAAAAAAACAAAAAATTTCTATTACGTATCATTTGTAGATTGTGAACTTGATGGTACAATTTCATTTTCTGGTATACATATATCAGGTGCAAATAAAAATTGATCTTTTAATAGACCTCCTTTTCTCAATCGATCAGATTTGACATCGATCGATGACTGAAAACGTTTTGGTGGACGAATGGGAATCATCTATGATATTTATTCAAAGTATTTCTTTTTTCATCATTAGTTATTTACGTTAAAAATATCCTTGTACGCCATTCGAGGATCATGGCAGAAAAAGGAATTTTTTGAGATACAAAAGTATCAACAATAAATAAATAAAATACTTTTTTTTTCTTAATAATTGGTTCGTTTTGGACCATTGTTAAAGTATTTATTAGAGGTCGCTTAGTAACTGTTATCGGATAGAGTTATGTGAATATTTGTTCGAATTAGATATTGATTGATTAAATTCATATATTTTTTTATTTAAATTTCGAAAAGATTATTGATCAGAAAAACATAATCACAAAATAATTTCAATTTTGCCGAAATTAATTGAAATAAGATAAAATTGTTCAATTTTGGTTTTGTTTTATTGAGACATTTCTATATATATGAGTATATTTTGTTTACAATATATAAAGAACATTCAGAATTCGTTTTTTTTAAAGACTATGTAATATAATTGATGATAAAACCAAAATAAATACTCGAAAAGATAAATTTCAGAAGAAGTTACAATATTTAGTCAATTAATCTATATTGTACATTATTTGAGATTCTTTTTACAAGATATTTCGATGATAAGCTAGAGATTTGAGTGGCTATTTATTAAAAATAGAGACGAATCTTTATTTTAACATTTATTCTGAATTAATAACATTAGAATTGGTTGATAATTCAAAAGAAAAAAGTACAATATAACAAAAATTGTTTTTCAAATTTGAATTAAGAATAGAACTTCACAGAACAAACGAGTAAAGAAACTAAGGAAAAGAACTTTTAGAAGGTCAAAAAACCTCAAGAAGATGAGTTATTTTAACAAGAATGAAAAAACTGATTTTCAATGATCATTTGAATTTTCGATTTTTCATAAATTCGATAAGATTATGTTTTCATTTTGTAAAAATTGAATAAACTTCCAATGTGTAGTCGGTAGAGTGTTACATCAGGTCCAAAAACTTTCTTTGAACTTAACCAAAGAATTATGAGCCATTCCATCATATCTACTACTGATACATTATTCGACTGTGTGTGTTATAAAGAAATATTTGCTCTTTCAATTTTGTATGCTCACAAATAGATAATACTCTTTCTTGGCTAAATTATTGAGCTAAGTAAAATCGAGTGAAAGAGCAAATATTTATCTACAAAATATATGTTCGAATAACGAGTCAATATTCGAGATTATGTTATGATTCATAGTTCTTTGATTGAGTTCAGAAAATCTTTCTGAATCTGATGCAGCCATCAAATCGCCAGGATCATCGGAAACATTAAAAATAAGATAGAATATAGATATGACAAAAATAATCTGAAATGTTTTTTCTCCAGAATTTATTCTTTCTGAATTTTGTAGATGATTTTTCGTATAGTTAAACCCTTTTTTTGCTTTTAATATTATTTCAAAATTCATAGAACAGCTTGTCTGCGTGTAAATATCCGTAATAGATAAACATATGGAAGAAAAAAGAAATTTCAATGACAATAAATTTTTAAACATTAGTATTTGAATATTAATTATCTAATATAAACGCATGATTATTTCATTTGTTACCATTTTCACCCTTTTTTTTCCCTACTACTATACTTCGATTAAAAAGACTGGTTTTTTTCATCTGATAAAATGTCATCGAAAAACTATTCGAAAATGATTTCATAGATTTAAAAAACTATAAAACTCAAAGAATATATATGGAAGAAAAATTAATGACAAGAAATTTTTATTAAATAATGAAATCAAATTTTCATTTCTAACTGTAATAAAACAGTTACTTATTTTGAACAAAAAGTTTCTCTCGTAACTAGACATGAAATTATCATCATTGCTATAATATGCCTTATAATTTATATTTATGTATATTCGAAATTGATGTTTCTGTTTGATTATCAACATTATTTTTCTGTAGTTCTTATTGAAATTTAATTTTCCCCATTGATATATATTATATACACTTTGAGCAACCATGCTTATAATTGTTAATATAAATACTTGTGCTTTTAGTTCTTCTTTTCCTCTTAAGTACTTTCTATGGTAAAACATTCAATATAAATATGTACTAAAAAGATCAATAGATTATATATTTGATTATCGGATTTTAAATGTACAAATTTTCTATCTATTTTTAGTTAAATAAAATTTCCATTAAATAAATTATATATCTCAAAATAAATATAAAAATATTTCTTATCATTAGTAATGGATAATCATTTCGTGTTTATTATTCTTTCATATAGTGATTTATTTGTTTTTTAACTATTTTGATATATCATCACTATATTCTAAATAGAATACTATATATTTCGATGACATCTTCATTTATATATATAATCAATCATTAGTTCAGCTATACTTACTTACCTGATTGCTTGTTTAAAGCTCCACCTTTCTCTCATATATATACATCTAATTTTCAATAAAAAAAACAACGCACAGCATGTTATTAATAGGATATTTCTTGATTATCATTGTTTTTTCGATGCATCTATAATCGAAATATACTTATGAGTAGATTGTTTTCGATACCATACGGTTCCTTCTCATACATAGAAGTATATAATAATTATTATGGGAGATAGACAATGACGAACTTCTTTTTTTCTAAGCTCTCCACCCCTCACATCAACATTTGATTTTCACACATTTCACTAATAAGTTTGAAGCATGCAAGTAACTTATGCATGTATGTGCACGCCTATACCGGAAATTCTTTAAAAAAAACAAACTTTTTTTTTTCAAAAATCATGGATAGATTTTAATCACCATGTCATTGAGAATTAATTACTTTTTTCATATGTCCTCATCTTTCAACATTCAAATGTACGATATAATGACAAGTCTATTTGGATAAAGTAAATGTATATCTCATCTATATATATATATATAGTATAGAGATTGATGTTTGAAAAAACATACGATGAGTAAGTTAGCAGCAATTATCATCCATTAGAGAGTCGAGAGATTTCGATCGGACAGTAAAAGAAAAAAAGTGAGTTAACAACCATTTTACCGCCATCATATTGTTACTGTGATTGAAAGTATGCCTTACGGCAAATGAACGAATGGACAAGTACGAGTAAAGACAAAAAAAAAAGAGAGAAGTGACTTGTCACTTGATCACTAGAGAGAAAATGGACAGTGGCATTCTGTCCGCCCATATTGTCATTGCTTTTCTACCTGCATATCGTCTAAGTTAATTTTTTGTTCGTGACTTGTGTCTATTGATGATAGATTAAAAACCAAACTAAATTTAACATTCTTTTTTCCTCTTGAATACATATTATCATTAGCACGTTTTATGTTTGTCAATGTCACAATGAGTATTCATAGTTGATCATGTTGAAATATGATCTCTGTTCAATGTTATTTATTAGTTGAAATGCGTACATATCGTTCGATCTACATGAGTCCATTAAAAACAGTAGGATTCATTTTGTTCTCAGTGAGGAAAGTAATTGAGACATTATCTCAATCTTTTCTTTGATGAACGCATTGAGATACATATACTATCAATAATATGATTTAATTGAGTGTTATCTTGTTTTTTTAATCGATGAGAATCAAAATCATCATTGTCGCTTATATCAAAAACAACAACAAGAAAAAAAGAACGATCTAGGGGTTAAAGTAATGATGTCATCCAATATCTTAACATCTTCTGATTGATTAAATCAATCTTTAGCAGTTGTATATATTTATATATACGTATGTGATGCTTCGTCTTTTCTTTACACATATAAGGAGTGAAAGAGAAACGTTCGCTCATACAATAGAACGTGTTAATGGAGTTTGATGACGATGATGATCGGAGTACCCTGAAGCTTTTCTTGCTTCAAAACTATTACTACTACTTCTTGAATGTACGCTGAATTCAATGTTATACGCCGTTTACCCTCAAGGCAATGAGATGAAAGCTCCCCTTTTTTTTGTTGCTCTATCGTTTCAGCCAGATGTAAAGGCGGAGCCGCCTCTAAAATATCATGCTCATTTTACAGACTACATTTATATATATATATATATACTCAAAACTAAGTAAATCAAAAAAATAAACAATGACATAGTTGTTTAACGCATGGATATTTTTCGAAAAGTCTCATCATATATATATAAAATGCTGTTAATAAATTATTTACTTTTTTCATCATCAACAGCAATGTGTTGTTGTTATTATCGAAAGAAGAATGTTCAACATTCTTCATTTTTTTTTTTTGTCTTTAAAATGAATCATTTATATATACAGTCTGTCTGTTACTGTTTTTTCACGCAAGTGTATATATACAGGAGAAAAGGTGCAAAACTAACATTGACCATATGTCATGCTATCAACAACACTATATCTGAATATAGAAAAAAAAGTGAAAGAGAGAGAGAGAGAGAGAGAGAGAGAGAGAATAGACTATGTTTTGTTTATATGTACTCTTGTCTAAATGAAATAATTGCTTTTCGATCTGTATTCAAAAGAAAATAACTTAGCATCTCTCAATATTAGTAATCGTATATTCAAACCCATTTGAAGGATAAACATAATTGTTGTTATTGCTGTTGTTGTTAGTGTTGTCTTTCTTTATTCTTTTTAACTTATCACAATGACCTCCATCATCTTCTTCCGGATTGAGTTTGGTTCTAAATGTGTGGTGATAAGAAAGAAAAATCTTCGTTCTCATTCATGTTCATCGTTTGCTTAGCCAAAAAAAAAGAAAGAAAAGAGACAGGAAGAAAAAAAAGAGATTGTTTGTCTGTATGCTCTTTCAAGCGATCGACCAATGAGAAAATGTTCCGCTCAACCAACAGGAAACGGGAAGAGAATAATAATCATAATAATAATAATAACCACTCTCCTCCCCTTTAGAATTGTCTGAAAGTAGCAGAAGAAAAATCTCTTCTTTTTTATTCTTCGTTCTTATTTTTTTCTACTAAACAAAGAGACAGAAAGAAAGATTGACATTTACTAATACAGAATTTTTCTTCGTATTTTTTTTTCTCGTGTGATTCATTTTGATGAAATAGAAGAAAATAATTTTCATACTATATACTTTTCTACAGATAATCGACATAATGAAAAATAGTCTAAAATTGTCTCGTTATAATACAGGATACCAGCATGATTATCAAGATACTATTTTCAATGATTATACAGGTAAGAAAAAAAAAAAAACAAGAAGAAAAAAAAGAAAAGCATTTTAGATTTCTTCGTTTTCTTTATCCTTTTTCTTTTTCTTTTTACATAGAAACAAAACATCCATCAATATGTGCAGGTTGTAATTGTCAAATATATGATCAATATTTATTAAAAGTTACACCAGATCTTGAATGGCATATTCAATGTTTAAAATGTTCGGAATGTGGACAATATTTAGATGAAACTACAACATGTTTTGTTCTTGATGGAAAAACTTTTTGTAAATATGATTATATACGGTATATATCAAGTCTTAGTTCGTTTTTTTTGTTATATACCGACAAAAGAATTTTACTTGAAAAAATTATCACAAATGATAATCATCTCAGCAGTAAAAAAATTAACACACTTCAAATAGCATATGTGTCGTCTCGGCAAACAACTTCGTTCGATAAGAGAAGAGAGAGAAAAGGAGATGACTTTTTTAGCTAAATGCATACAAATGAGAGTCATTGATGAATGAATTATTTACAAAAGCTTTTCATGCAGATTTGACCAGTCTCCCCACTTTCACTTGAACAGCTTGCAGATAAGAATAAAGACAATACATATATAGAAGAGATTTCACTTAGTAGAATTAATTCTCTTTCTTTTAATCACGCAATGATGTTTCTTTCTTTTTTTCTTTTTTTTCATTTGTATATTCTTTCAATTAGATTGTTTGCATCAAAATGTGCTAAATGTCAAGAATCATTTTCTAAAAATGAATTATATATTCGTACAGCATTCTATCGTCGTTATCATACAGATTGTTTTCGTTGTAATCATTGTGATCGTTTACTTGTATCGGGTGATGAATATTATTTACATGGACAAAATCAAATTTTATGTCGACAAGATTTTCAACAATTAAATTCATCTAATGATTCAATAGAAACACCAACAGCAGGTATATTACAAAGAAAGAAAAGCGTATGGCGTGCATGCATACTTACATCCGTTCGGATGTGGCTATGGCGTGAAGGAAGGAATTGACGGCGTGCGTCCAATGCCGGAAGTCAGATCAGTCTGGGGTGCTCTCTTTTCACGCTATATATATATACTATAGTAAAACGACCGAGAGAATGACTACTAATCAGTCAACACCGTTTTTTTTACTCTCTTACTAAACCGGATACAGCCAATAAATGCACGTGTCGATTGAGAGACACAACAAAGAAAAATTTATTATCCTATATTGAGATGTGTGGCTATTTGAATTAAATCGTTTCTCTTTTTTTATTTTTTTTGATGACATTGTGATAGTATTGATAAATGATTGTCTGACTGATTTTAATCTGATATATATATATATGTATACGCGTGTGTCTATTGAGAATTCAAGTCATGATCAATCGTATATTTCAACATCGAATGACATTTATTATCGTGAGACTTTTTTGTTTCTTATCATTTTAAATTCATATGTTTAGCGACAAATAATAATATACAATTACATGTACCTCCAACATGTTCATCACCATCAACAACATCAAGTTCATCAAATCAACCTATAGGATCAATAATTACTTCATCAACATCAACTATAAAATCAATGAATAATAATATACGAAAAGATAAAACAACACGTATGCGTACAGTTTTAAATGAAAAACAATTATTAACATTACGTACATGTTATGGTGCAAATCCTCGACCGGATGCACTTATGAAAGAACGACTTGTTGAAATGACACAATTATCACCACGTGTTATACGTGTTTGGTTTCAAAATAAACGTACGAATTCTTTTTTTTTCATTTCTTTATTTTTGTATCGAAATAAATTTTTTTTCTTTTTTTTCTTTTATAGGTTGTAAAGATAAAAAGAGAAGTATTTTAGCTAAACAAACTCAAGAACAACAAAAAATTTTAACAAGTATTAATCATGGTATACCATTAGTTGCATCATCACCTGTACAAAATGATATAAATATTGGTTTACCACCTCCAACAATTGTTCAAGTTCAATATCATTCAAATGGTTCATGGAAAACATTTAATTCATATTCAAATGGACGTCATTTACAAATTCAACAACAAAATTATCATGATATTAATGATTTTGCATCTGAAGATGATAGTACTTGTTTTGATGCATCACAATTTAGTGAAGAACGTAGTGACACTAGTTGTGATGGTAGTGGAACTAGTCAACTAACACTCTTGTAAATTTTTCTTCTTCGTTTTTTTTTGCTTATAATAAAATTCAATTAAAGAATATATTTCGTTCGTTCGTTAATTTAATTAGTTCATTTTCTACTAAAGATCAAAGTTAATTTAGAAAAACGACCATCATTTTCTGCTTTTTATTATTCTGAATAATCAATAGAGAGAATGTGTATGATTCGATTTATTGTTTATACATCGATGTCGCGCATCAATATGTTTCAATAATGCCAGATGTTGATTGAAAAAAAAAAAAAACTTGGATTTCTATCTAATGTGTAAATAGCAACACCTTGTCTGTATATGCACATCTTCATTGTCACCAAACAAAAAAAAACGTTATCGAATCTGTCCACATATACACACATATTCCTCGCACCTAAATTCAATCCATTAGCACATTAGATCAAGTTTTTATTTTTAGTCTTGCATAATACTTCAAAAGAATCTTAGTTCTTTTTCTTTTTTTCATTAAAACAAAACAAAAAATAGAAATAATAATATGGAAATATTTAATTTGCCGATAAAAGAAAAAGTCATACGATAAACAATTTTAAGCTTGAGGAATAATCATTGATGCTATTATTATTTCCAATAAGTCAACGCTTGATTGATTTGATCATTGAATTTATTCTCGGTTTTTTTTTTTTGTAATATACTAAATTCATCGTACTAATTCGATTAGTCTGTTTACACCTTGTCTTATTGTGATTTACGATGACGAACAAGGACACCTACTGTGTAAATGCATAGTAAGAACTAAGAATAGACTTATCCTATGTTGGCAGATGTCCGTTCGCGCATTTCTATGTTTACATTCACAGTTCTACTAACTGATGACTGCTGAGTGTAGAAATGCATATATTCATATGTGTATTTATGCTTACTTAAGAGTATGTGTTTATCTCTTCAGCACCGTCAATTGTATCTTAGTTATTCAAGAATATGGATGCGCCTTCTCTCTCTCTCTCTCTATAGATATATATATATATATATATTTATTTTTCGTTGTCGACACATACTGACAAAAAAATATTTAGTCAAGTTCTTTTGCTTGTCTATGTATCTATCTTTTGATTAGACGACTAAAATTGCTTGAGGCAAAAACTTTCAAAAAATTAGTCTAATAGATAAAATATAGATGCTCATCTTTAGTTTTTTCTTTTTTTTTTCTTTTTTTGAAAAAAATCCATTACAGCACTTAAGAAAAAAGCAAGTGCATTTTCGACTATAACTAGTTGAATGAACAAGGTTTCTTCTTGTATAGCACATACATGCTAAAGAAGTCCTATCGACACATGCACATACACAAACGACAACAACAACAAAAACAGTCTCGGCTGCATTGTTGCAGGCAACAAAAACGTTTAGTCTTTTTTTTCTTTTTTTTTTTTTCTACTCTTTGTTAGACGACCTTCTTTTGTATTCAAGTGGTAAAGTGTATATATATATATATATAGAAAAAAAAAAAAAAGAATAAGAAATGAATGAATGATGAAATCGTGTAAGAAACGACACGAATGACGAATCTGTTTGATCAAAGTCTTATCATATATGATCATCATGACAACTCCCCCCTGTTGTCCCAACAGTCATTATGTCTGGCCCGCCTACTTTGATCGGTGTAATTGTGAAAACAATATTGCTCTCTTCATTATTGGTAGTTTACAAAGACGATACATATCGATATCTAGCTAGGAAATGATTGGTTAAAAAGACAGAGATTTCTTTCTTGTGTAAACAAGTACTACATACACGTGTCACATACTCTTCGACAAGAGGAGAAGAGAGAACGATACTTTTCTCTTGTAGTGTTGTGCAAAAAAAAGTACGAAGACTTCTTGTTGAGTAGGAGGAGAGACGAGAAGAGAAGAGAAGCGATGCGATTTTTTTCTCTATTGCTGTCGGCGAATAAAATCGATCGCATACAAAACGTTGCTACGAAAAATCTTTCTTTTTTTTTTCAGGAAAAGAGAAAAAGAAAAAAAAAAACCGAGCGAACGCGAACACATACATTTACAAATACACACATACACACAAACACTAAATCAATCAAAATACTTGGAACTTGTATCAATTAATATGAGTATTCCAACAAATACAAGTAAGATTTTCAATGACTTGTTCGAGGAAGGAAGATATTAACAACTCTTCTATTTCCGTTTGGAAACTTATTCAATAATTTTGTTGGTGTTTTTTTTTTTTAATTCTTTCATCTTTTAGAGTCAATATTTCCTGAATGTTTTGGTTGTAAATTATCAATAAATGATCCATCATTTCTTAGTGTTACACCTGGAATTCATTGGCATGATGAATGTCTATATTGTCGAATTTGTAAACAGAAACTTGATGAACGTACAACTTGTTTTATGGATCGATATGGTTTTCCATATTGTAAACGTGATTATTCAAGGTAAAAAATTTATCTTTTTATCTTTTTATTTTTATATTTTCTTTCTTTTTTTTTTTTCGATAGAAAATTTTATTTTCAATGTTTTGCGTGTCAAAAAAATTTATTACGTAATGATTTAATTCAACGAGCAAAATCGAATGTTTATCATGCCGATTGTTTTCGATGTGAAGCATGTCGAAAATGTTTACAAGCTGGAGATGGTAAGAGAGAAAGGAAAACTTCATTGAGTTTCTTTTTTTTTTTTGTTCTATGAAATAGTTTTTTTTTTTGTTTTGCAATAGAATTTACACTGAGTGGTGATAATCGTATTCTATGTCGAAATGATTTTGATTCTTTAACAAATAATAATAATAATAATAATAATAATTCGAATGAAAAATTAAAAACACTTGATTGTCAAAAATTATCAAATAATGATTTAACAATAAAAGTAAATAATAATAATAATAATGAAAATCCTATACGAACAAATTCTTTAACACAAAAAAAGAAATCATCAAGAATAAGTACAAATAATAAAATGATTTCATCTATTGATGATATAGATTCTAATGAAGAAAGACATAAATCAACAGATGATTCATCATCATTATCACCAAATGGTTCATCATCACAACAATTAAATTCAAGTAGTAATAATAATAATAATAATGCTGAACGAAGACCACGACGAGATAAACAACAACGTGTTAGAACTGTATTAACTGAAAAACAATTACATTTACTTAAATCATGTTATGCTTATAATGCAAGACCTGATGCTTTATTAAAAGAACAATTAGCCGAAATGACTGAATTAAGTCCCAGAGTTATTCGAGTTTGGTTTCAAAATAAACGTAAGTTTTTAAGGCTTTTTTTTTTTGTTCTTTTCTAAGGTTTTATTTGAATGTTTATAATAGGATGTAAAGATAAGAAAAAGACTGCTGCTCAACAATCACGATTTCCTGGTGATCCAAAGGTATTAGTTTTAAGTTTTTTTGTTTTTAAATTAATAATTTATCAAATTAAGTCAATCAAATTTTTCTTTTCTCTAGCGTCATCGTCTTGATATTTCATCAATGCCACCACTCGTTCCAAATGGTGAATCATTTCTTCTCGGACATCCTATGAGTGTTCTATCACCATGTAATAGTCAAGGTGGTGGTCAATCAGCAGTTAATGGAAATTCGAATATTTATGAAACTGGACCATTATCAACATTACAGCCGATTGGTTCAGTTAATACGAATGGACCTTTTCTAAATACACGTGACGGAATGATGTATTCATTAGCATCATCACCACCATCGAATAGTGATGATTCATATGTAATTGGTCCACATGGACCTTTGCCAACAATGTCATGTCATAGTGAATGGATTGAACATCATCCTCCACAAGGAAATGATTATCATGCAACAATGCCAATGTTTCATCCGGTTAATATCCATGAAGAGGAACTTGATGATCAAGATATGATGATGCCTATGGAAGATGATAGTCTAGACCAAACGAATTCGGATTTTAGTGATGGTTAATTAAACAGAGGATGTCTTTTATATGTGTGAGTGTGTGTGTGTGTGCACATGTATATATATATATGAAAAAAAGAAGAAATTTAACGAGATGTTAACTCGTTTTATTTGTATTTGTTTGTGTGTGTAGTCAGAGCAAAGAGCATATGTATTCGTTTTCTTTCTTTTTTGGATTTTCACGGTTTTTCCCTGCATTTAAAAAATATATTATAATTGATGCATATAATTTTAGTTTTCTTTGTTTCTTTTCTTGAGACATAATTTGATAGAATAGTGACGATACTTGTTTTAAAATATGCATGTTTTAAGAAAAAACACTCGATGAATTTTTTTAAAAGAAATAGTAAAACATATTTTCTTTTTTTTGTGGTTGAATATAAATTCTTTTTAGAATAGCCTCAGGGTTTTGTTTGTTATTAGATCATTTACAGTGAATGTTTAGAAAGGATATTTTTTTTCAAAACATATATGGATAGGGGAAAAGCTTGAAATAGAAATGTAGAATAAAGTAAAAATAATATTGATCTATATCACTTCTAAAAACAAAATGACAAACAATTAGATAATTATGACCGTTTGTAGTAGACGACGATGTTTTTACGATATAAGAAAGTTTTTATTTTGATTTAGAAATTGTCTAAATCAATAAATGCGACAGTTTTCTCAGCATTACAATATTTATTCGAACACGAAAAGTATTCTTTTTCTTTAGGGAACCATCCATAAAGAATATCTATGTAAAACTCGCATTTTTTGAGTTTCGTCCTCTCTGTCCAGATTTGTTCAGTTTTATCGACTCCCTTCCCTTCCTGAACATTCAGCATAAAAAAAGACAACTTTCTAAAAAGAGCCTGCTTATTCAAATACATTGTATTTTAATGAGCAGAAAATAGTAGAAATATAAAAAAGAGACACGTAGCACTCAAAAATTCAACAACATTTCTATTACTGCTCAAAAAAATAACTAGCTGCTCATGTAGCATAGTCTTCAATTATTTCAATACCATATTTATATTCAACTGATTCATTTCTTGTTTAAAAATATGCTTCAAAATTTCACTGAAAGTTGTGTAAAAAAAGGCAAGTATTCCTAGTTAGCGTCTAGACGTCCAGAAATGTTTGAGTTCCCTCTCCACTGTCCAGTTTTGATACATCCTTCCTCTACCTGAATACTCTTTATGGATGATTCCTAGACCATTAAAATATATTCTCATTGTCAATTTCAAATATCTGTGATTTCCAGAATAATAAAATGAAGAATGCATTATGATATAAATTGGATTTTTGTTGTACTTTTATTTTTCATAGTTGGATAACTTTATGAATTTTTTGATTCTTGATTAAATTTTGTTCCAAATTCGCGACTTTTGACAGTATTCCCTCGTCTATTGATCCTGTTGTTCAGTTAATAAAGGGAGTAAAACTTTGGAACAAGTTGTTGTGTTTTCCGGAATAGCGAAACATCTAAAGGCTGGATAAAACAATCCATAATGTAAATAATCAAACGAAGGTGCTACATGATCTTTGAGATCGGTTCTATAGAAATATCAACGTTACTTCAGATTGACATTATAAATTTGCATTCAATAGTTTTGAAGATTGATTAGTGTCAAGTCAATTCATATAGATTTAACACAAAATCTCTAAAATAGACTTGCACACTTCAAAACACATTGCCAAACGGATGATTCCAGTCTTGGAAACTATCTTGCACCATCATTTGATTGTTGAAATGACTTTCTTCAAATCTATTCTTCTTGGTGTTTAGAAAAAAAAAACACTTTTTTTTGTAGGTTTTCATTTTTTAGCATCTAACATAATGGCCAAATGAGTAAAACATTTTAAATATATATGGTGTTTGTAAAATATTCAATTAGGAATATTGCAATACATATGACCAAATAAATTTAAGAATGTCCTTTCTTTAAACATTATCTTAAGCTTGGATTATAAAATACACAGATTAATGATATCACACAATAAATTGAACTCAGCTAACATAAGAAGTAAATATACTTAGTAATTAGACTTTTGGGATTAATATGAAGCCAATTATATAAGGCAAGTGGTCGGAGGTTCTTTGAGTGAATATATTGCCGTTGGAAGGATGAGTGTAATGTCATCATTCAAATATCTCTTTAGTGAGGAGAATATTAATGGTCTTTATCTTTTTTTGAGTATCTATGAAAGTTTGAAATCAGAAATCATCTGCTTCCACAAATATTATGAAACATATATAGTTATAAAACATCATCATTCAATTAATATCAGAATCTTTGTTTCATAACTTCTATTGAAATAAGTATTAAGACCTATATCTTATAAGGGTGCATTCCCTAGTTGTCGGTCAACAATTGCGCTTACACTTGCGTACTCAAGTTAAACGATACGACTTGTATACGATCTTTTATGCGCCACGTGAAACTCTAAACGACTATGTACGACTAAATTGCGGCTAAAATATCGATATATATATTAATCTATCGTGCTACCTCATTACGACTAGTACTTCATCAGATCTTTCAGGAATAGACAAATAAATTTCGCAAGTTAAAGACGTTATCTATAATACCCCTGATAGTTTCAATAAATACAAGTTTTTAAAGATCCTATCAAACATATCTGTTAGTCACAAAACTACTTTGAATACACGATGCTGATAACCGTAATGACACACTAAATATATCAGTCTTATATTACTGAAATAATTAGTAAATCATTTTGTTTTAATGTTTAAAGCTACAATCAAAAAGCCCTCGCGTCATTACTATCTTATTCTTGCCTAGTTTTGCTGTAATTTCAGTCGTATATTAATAACATCAATGCGAATACTCTGATATGGTAACATACAGACTACTACTTCTATACTGCGCATATCCATAATGCTCTCATTTTCTTCGTCGAGATTTAGACAAGGCAACTCCATACACAGACTAATGAAAACCAAAACAAAATTGTCTTTAAACTTCAAATAGTGGGATGTTTATTAATTTGAAGACAGCTGCGATAACAACTGAACGTCTAGGAGATTTTCCTACATGAATCCTTCGGGTATTTCGTCTTATAAAGTATAAGACTTTTACGTTGGCCTGTTAAGATCATCACATACGGAACCAATACTTCTTAGAACTACACACTCTTTAGTATTTTGTTGTATATTTTCTATTACACAATCCTTCTTTTACTGGATATCCATGTAATGAAAGCCGAGAAAAAACCGGCGGTTTACCGTGCTTTTACCAGTCTGGTTACGGACTCCTTTAGAGCGAAAAATCGATTCTTTTCTCCGATTAACTGCGGTAAACCGCCAGTTTTTCCAGTTTCACCGACGCTTTACCGATTAATCGATGATTTTTAATGGTACCCAGAGGTTAATCGGTGATTTTTGATGATAAATCGCGGTTTACTACTCAAAGTGATCCGTTTTTTGTGACATGGATAAGCCTAGCTCATACATAGTAATTATAATTGCTAACAGCAACTAAAATATTCTATAGTTCTTTTGATTAAAATTAATCGCGAAAAAATTCTTCGAAATTTAAGAAACTATAGTACTCAAGTTGATGCATTCTAATTAAATATGATGCCAAGACTTAACTTTCAAGTTTGACTGTCTTAATCTTAGAACACTTCAAGATGATTTCCAATATGTCATATGATGCAATATTGAACAGTCTACAACATGAAGTTATTATATTATTGATAATCGTCTTGTGATATACACATTTGGTCAAAGTAGTGGAAAAACAAAGCTGCATGTACTGTCAGAAAATATAGTATTTAGACCTTTTTGATTCTATAATAAGGCTAAACAGAAATGTCACATCAAAAATTTTGTGGAACAAGCTAAACTCTGTCAATTAGTATATGATTCGATTAGAAAAATTAAATAATGTGAAGGCAAAAAAAGTTACAAATTTGACATGACGTAACACTTAAATTAGCTGAAGTATGGTGTGGGCGCTCAACATTCGAGTTCAGCTATCTCGACTGTTGAATCTTTTGAAAGAACGTCTAGTATGTAATTCGATATAGAGCTGAATGGGCTTAAACATGGCATAAGAAGTTTGTTGGCAATCGATTTATGATTCACATAGTTAATGAAAATACTGAAAAATAGAGGAAAAATTATGTATCGCAAAAAAAACTGCATTTGGACTTAATCGACGTTATTTTAGTAGAACAGTGAAAAAATTTTGAGGGAAAACTTCACAAAAAATGATTCGTCAAGTTTTGACACTTTTTAAGGATATGCTTGCCGAAAGGGTGTCTCAGATCGGTCTACCCCAATCGATCCAGAGTAAATCTTTAGGCCGTGAAATTTTAGATTATTCTATGGCATATACAAAGGCATAACTTTCTATGGGATGAAATTCGAAATTTGTTTACCCCGATATTTTTCGATATCTCACATTCTTTGGTTTTTTCATGTAGTGTCTTCTAATAAATTGAATTGCAATTATTATATTACTTTAGTTATTATCTTTTTCGAATTCGTCCTACACTTTACGTATATTCAATCTCCATACTACTCTTGTCTCATTCTTTCTTCTTATCTTACTCTCCTTTTTCTTCTTATGAGTGGTACGTCTTTGCACATAACAATGTCAACAAATGATCTTCACTTCTAAAGTAATATTTCTCGTCTTATCTGAGAAATTTATTTCAACCTAAAGCAACAAAAAAAAAGAAAGAGAACGTTGTTCTCGTCGATTTCATGTTACATAAGTGTGGCGTAATTCAAAGTGAAAACAAGAAACAAGTGTGCAAGGTTTATAATATCACTATCTCAACGTCATATCATCAGTAAAGTGAATACAATATATTAAAATCAACAAAAGAAATTCTGCACATTCTATAATAATGCTTCGATTCACTAATATCGATCATAAACCAACAAGGCATCCACCTGTCTATGAATATCACACTCATCCACTACTTCCACTTCAACAAGCTCTCGATCCTATTCTCTCTAAAATAGACCACTTAGATCAATTTATTCAAATTGCAAGGAATGAATGTCATTTTCCTTCAGAACATGGTCTTACTCGTGAAGAATCAGCATCGATTTATTTATATACTATGGATTGGGATGAACAAAGTCTCTATCAAGTACTCAACGAGGCATTGCATGATAAAGATCGATCAGTATTAATACCATGGTATGGTTATCTCAAATTACTTGATACTGCATTAACAAAACTACCTAGTCTTCAAATCAATTTATGGCGTGGTGTCAATACTGACATCAGTAAAAATTACAAAGAAAATGATGAGCTAACTTGGTGGTATTTTAACTCATGTTCATCTTCAGCTAAAGTCGTCAAACACTTTCTTGGATCTGTATCAACATTGTTCATGATTGAAGCAAAGAATGGAAAAGCTATATCAACATATAGTAACTTTCCAGAAGAAAAAGAAGTTATTCTTCCATTGGGTAGTCGACTTCGTGTTGTACGTGACACACTCGATCATACATCATTAAATGTGATACACTTGCAGGAAATGGTGGATGAAAGTGACCAAGAATTAACATCATCCTTCGCAAATATGAGCGTCACTCAGCCAGCGGAGGCTTCAGTGGGTGAGTAACTTTTTCTAACGGGCTAACCAGAAGATGATTGTCGTTTCCTAGACGTCAAACCAACATTGCCAAGTAATGAGTCTTCGACATTTAAAGTCTGGACTGACGAAAATGGAGATAAATACGATACGACAGTTCGAATATCATATGTTGGCAAGTCTTGTTATTCGATGTTGATGAAAGCTTGTTAAATCTTTCACACCATAAGGGAACAAACACTAAGGAGAATGGAACAATGAGAAAAGGCATGGAAAAGGTACGTATTACTATGCCAACGGGATGAAATATACAGGTGATTGGGTCGATGACATGCAAACAGGGGAAGGCATTTTTACATGGCCCGATGGTGATCGATACGAGAAGGAATATTCACAAATGTCTTCTCCTGATCTAATATGATAGTCGATGTTTTAGGAAGGATAATTGATACAATCTATGAACGATTAATGGGACAATACAAGGATGACAAGAAAAACGGAAAAGG
>CAJNOL010000856.1:36740-93881 GCA_905250125.1 Rotaria sordida
GGTGATTGGGTTGATGACAAGAAAACAGGTCAAGGTATTTATACATGGACTAATGGTGATCGATACGAGAGAGAGTATTCACAAATATCTTCTTTTGATCTATTCTAATGGTGAATGTATTAGAAAGGATAGTTGATACAATCTATGAACAACACATGGGGCAATTTAAGGATGATAAGAAGAACGGTAAAGGCACTCACTACTATGCCAATGGGAACAAGTATATAGGTGATTGGATTGATGACAAGAAAGTAGGTCAAGGAGTTTTTACATGGTCGGATGGCGATCGATACGAGAAGAAGTATTCACAAATATCTTCTTTTGATCTATTCTAATGGTGAATGTATAAGAAAGAATAGTTGATGCAATCTATGAACAACTCACGGGACAATATAATGATGACAAGAGGAATGGGAAAGGCATGCTTTACAGTGCTAATGGACAGAAGTATACAGGTGATTGGGTCGATGACATGCAAACAGGTCAAGGCATTCTCACATGGCCTAATGGTGATCGATACGAGAGGGAGCATCCATCAATGTTTTCTTCTGATCTATTGTAATGGTTGATGTATAAGAAAGAATAGTTGATACAATCTATGAACAACACTTGGGGCAACTTAAGGATGATAAGAAGAACGGACAAGGCACATTTTATTATGCTAACGGCACTGTTCAAAAAGGGATATGGTCAAATGATACCTTCATTGAATGATCTCATCTCTATTTCTTTATCACGTAAGATACATGTACCTGCCAACTATGATTGTCTACGTTCGCAATGAACAAAGTATGCAAAAGATGAATAAGAACGATGAATAAGTTTTGTGATGCATATAAAATAACTAATAAATCGAAAAATAATGTTTAAAATTCTAAGACTCTAGAAAACAAAGTAACCAGTACTGGTATCATGCCTCTAAAGGTCTCGAACGAGCTGTGGAAAGTAGTTGCATTAGAAAATAGGATGGAGTCGATGAAAAGGGTTCGAGCGTACGTCTGGCAATATGAGAAAGTATGATCAACGAGCGTGTCAGTGTATAATCGAATGGAGGTGTGTGGAAACGTGTGACTTAAAAGGAATTGCTTCGCTTAAACCCACCTCCACAAACTACATGTGATAGTCATGGATACAACCACTACTATTCCATCGACACTGACATACTCTAGCTGATGGAAATCAATATGAAGTATTAAGAATCCTTTTATCACATAGAAACAACGACGAAAAGTAGTGAGAAAGTCAGGTTTAATGAACCTATTTTATTCACTCGTTTTCTCTTGAAATTTTTTTATAAAAATTTTTTTTAGAAATCAGAAGAAAAGAAACTTCTTCTGTAGAAAATGGTCTAATTTTTTCACTGTAAATGTCAATTATCATGTTAACTTAAAACAGATGAAACTGAAAAAATTCCAAAAAAAATTTTCTCTTCATCTACATACCAACAAAGGCTCCATTGCGCAAGTTGGAATAGGTTTTTGTCATACAATTTCATGTTCAAACATCAATGGATCGGTACTAATTTCTAACATCACCGGTTCTATCACTCTTTGCAAACGTATGGGTCAAAAATTTAGAGTCCATCATTCGCATTCACCAATAAGTGTTCGAATCCGAAACTTTATAACATAATACTATGAGAGTCTTTAGGTTTGAATGATTTTTTATTTGTTACGAAGATGGAGTAGGAGACTTTGGAGTACTTTTAGTTGCATATTTGTTAACTTAGAATACTAGTTAGTATTTTCAGAACAATAGTTATGCAATTTCGCACTGCAGAACATTCTCTGATTTTAGACTATTGAACGAGATTTCGTAAATAATCTAAAGAAAACAGAAAGAAAGAACAAAAAATGCGGAAACTTCGGATTTAAATCCGAGAGTTATGTGTACTTCAAAAAGTGAATGAGACAGATGAGTCGTTCTAGAATATGGGGATATAAAAATTATTCTGGCAAACCTTATCTATAAACACTTGATTTCTATTGGCTACTGCTCAACCAATAGGATTTGAGGATGAATACAGCTCAGATTTGAACTCTTCACCTTGGTTTACCCTAAGAAAGTCGTTTTTTCTATAACTTGATTTCTATTGGTTACTGTTCAACCAATGGGATTTCGAGGCGAATAGAGCACAGATTCGAGTTCTCCACCCCAGAAAACCTCGAACTATCATCTCTGTGATCGAAAGATAGAGCTCTATTTGTGGATCAATTAGAGCGTGACAAAAACAGAACCGAATTCCGATTAATTATCTTTGCAATAGCTGAGTTGGCTTTCTTGTTTCCTTATGTTTTATATACCATTTTGTAGCTCGTAAAATTCTCTATCGAATGGTATATAATAGTTGGGGTTTTAGTTGACTATGACAGGAAAAGTCTTTTACGAAAGTGGGGATGGGTCGATCTTTCCATAGGGAAGGTGCAGGGAAAAATGAGTATTTTTGCAATAACTCAGGAACGGCTCGGCCAATCCTTCTCATCTTCGAACTCGACCGAGATATTGTTAAGACTGAACTGTGTAGAAAATTTCATCACGATCTGACTCTCCTTTCGAAAGTTATCGTGTTAACGGCCGGCCGGCCGGACGGACGGACGGACATACTGACCGATTCTAGAGTGTACTCACTTTTTGAGTACACAAAAACTAGCTCATTTAATATGAAACACTCATTATTTATACCATTATAGTTAACATAACAAGTTACAGTGTTTTCACGTCGTGACTACTTAAAAAATTAAATTAAAGCTCAGAAAAAAATTATTTAATCTCTGTCATGTATGATTTATTGATACAACTCATATTCTACGTAGTATACTAAGTAAGAAGAACTAATAGAAAAAATATGGTTATCTAAATGAGTTAATCTGTTCGTTTTATATTTAACGTGAGTAATAACAAAGCAGGTGCAAATGAAGCAACTTAACAATTATAACCTTATGCATGTAACTGTGAAAATAGGATCTCATCCAAGAATAAATATAAAGATCGTATTTAATAAAAGACGAATACGATAATGACAAATTATTTCTTTTAAATTCGATTCATTTTGATTTATGTCGAAATAGGAAAAGATTGAATTTGATGAGATAAAGAATAGACGGAAACAAACATTACCAGAATGTACATCGACATCTACTGTGAAATAACACACTATTATAAATAAAAAATAATGCTATAACCAAAGTCAAACTTTGGATTTTTTTTCTTTTTACTATTCAATCAAAAATTGGATATACATAATTTCTATAGACAACAATTGAATAGAAGATTAATTTAGATTATTTTGTCTAAAACTTGAATATTATTAAGCTCACCAGAAATTGATGTGATCCTAGTTTTATTATTAGAGATAAGCATATTAGAAATCTTTGAGTACAAATTAAAATCATATCATTTGTAAAAAATCTAAAGTCAAACCAAAATAAGAAAGTCTTAACTTGCCAAAGATTTGATTCAAATGTTGTAGCATTTATCAGTTTTGTTTTTGCATGTTGATTTCTTAAAGAAAAAACAATATTCTTTTAAATAATTGTTTTATCGATGAGTAATATGATTGACTTCAAAAAAATTATATTTTCAATAATAATCATGATGTCCCAATCTTTTGAGAATACGTTTAAATAAATGAATTTTTCAAGTAATTTATTACAAGAGTCAAGGAAGATAATGGTAATCCATGTATTAACTAACGTTTACTTTGATTTTAGAAGATGCACTGAATAGTACAAATTGATAAAGATTTCTTGATTCTGTTTTTTAATCATTTTCACTAGCTGCAAAACCATTTATGTGTACATAGTTGGCTTCTTTTAAGTCTCATTGCCCTTAAACTATGATTTTTTTTTTCGTAGGAAGATAAAAACGAATAATAAGGAAGTAATGTCCACATAACAAATCTTTGAGACGAAATGCTTGTAAATTTTTCTTTCTTCTCATATCGGTTAAATTTTATTGTTTTTTGATCCTATAAGTCAATCCTATGCGCATATTACTTTTTCTAAAATTGAGCTATTACATCAATGTAAGTAAGATCAGTTAAAAATCCCCGAATTCAACTACATATTTAATAAAATATTTCACAATATAGTGAGCTTTGTTTTTATTTGTTATTTTAGTTTTCGTAATTTTCTTAATTATTTTAATTCGAGAAATATAAACAATAAAGGTAGATCGAAGAAAACAAGAACATGTACACATTATTCATTCGTTGATAATGTTAATAATATTGATCTGCTATGAAAGTAATAATGTGACATTATGAAAAAAAATAAATGTTTTCATGTTTTTTATTTCATTAGAATTCGTTTTATTTTAAAATATGATCTTCAAGTGTAACTATGTATTGATCTAAAATCTTATTTGTATATTAAGACTTGGTGAAAATATACAAAATAATTTACCCTTCTTCCATCTGATTGCGTTGAACTCTACAATAGTTAAATAGATTTCATAATAAAAATGTTGAATAATTTATTTTTGATTATAATTGAAAAATATTTAATAAGTTTTGTCAAGTACTTTGTGAGACGTTATAAGAAAGTCTACGTAAGAATGTTTTTCTTTTATAGTTCTATTAGACGAATCTACTGCAAAATATTCAAATATATTTTTATCTAAAACTTGACGCTATTTTGATCGAAAACTATATCAACAGAACCATGTTTTGCAATATCAAGAATATTTATATATCTCTTTTCTTATTGGTACAATGAGTTGTTGTTTGTATATTCTATTTTTATCTCGATGACAGTATCGCTTAGTATTCTGTTGTACATGTAAATGACAGCTAGTTTAATAATAGAACTAAACTAGATATAAAAAATTGTGATGTTTGAACTTTAGACTTATTTTTTCATCATTATTCACTGTATTTTTATGGATATAAAATATTTCTGATGATCATCAAGAATATATTTTTATAATAAATGACTTTGATATACATGGAATTTTTTTACTGTATTAATCGTAATGATTATTAATTTAAGTTTGGGAACAGAAGCAATTTTATATTGAACTCGATCTTGAGGAGACCAGACTGCAACAATATTTACACTTTGATAGATCAAGCTCGATAAAATATCAAAAAATGTTTGATAATAGCTTGTTTTTCATCAAAATTTACTTTTATATCTGTCAATATATGCTTAAGAAACTTTGTGAGAATTCATACATATATAGATCTCGCCATTTTTTGGCATTGATTACATTGGTATGACTTATGTTATCAATGCATACACTTGTTTTAATAACTTGAAAACAGATCTTTCCAATATTTTATATGATTATCTAGTTTTTGCTAACTCATCCTAATCCTATTCCTAACCAACAACATTGTCAAATCAATCTCTCTCTGAATGAATCGAGTGTACATGTGAAGTTGAACACTCAAAACATAAATGTGACCATCAATAGCATAGACAAATACTTGATCAAGTATTTAACTATGTTATTCTAATCATACTTTTAATGGATTTGTATTTTTATAGTACTCGTCAACACTTGATATTTTCAATTAGTCAGTTGATTGTTTAACAACTGAACGATTTACTCTGTATGTAAATGAAGGAATTATATTTCTGTTTCCAACTATATCATTCTATTTGTTATTAGTGACATCATCAATTTTTTGCAATGGATTATATTATGTTCTATACTTTGCGGTAAATTACTTACTTATGTTCATCGTATAATGTCAGCAATAATTGATACTCTTAGTAAAACTGTCATGGTATATTTATTTACACAAACAATGATATCATGATTAATGATTATTAAAAAAAAACAGTTTTAGTTTGTGCTATTGATATTGTTCAACAGAAACTTATGATATAACTGACTTCGTTGTAGTTTTAACTTGAAATTTCTTAAATCTTATACCATGTAATTAAGATAATCATCATTGTATTGTTTAAACTATTTTCATAGTAGTTAATTAGAAACAAAACTTTATTTTTCTTTTTCTATTTATGACTTATTCTTCTCAGTAAGAATTACTTCTATTTATAGTTGTCATACTTTTTATTTTAATTTATTTATAAACATGTAGTTAGAATGGAAACAAGTTGAAGTTTACTCAGTTGTTATAAGTGTACTTATTAAAATTTTTAAATAAAACATTTTTATTAAACATAAGTGTCATACTTTACAAAAAAAAAAAGTTTTAAAATTTTCTGATGATCAGTTAGACAATGAACTTTATTTCTTTGTTGGTATGTTTTTATTTCAGGTACAATTTTAAGTTCCACCAAAAACAAAAAAAATTTCAAATTTTTCTCTCATATCAAATTCAACACAGTGAAATAGATTTATGCAATTGTATTGTTGTTTTGTCTTTTTGAAATCATTTCTGACCTAGATTTGCAGGGATATTACCTGAAACTATAGATGTCAGTCATAGTCGACTCATTGTAACATATTGTGTTTTCAAGAAAGAAAAAAAACAAGACAAAACATTCAATGATATAAGGTGTCCTCCTCTTCATCGTTTATAACAACAATTATGGAGACAAAAGATTATGTGATGAAAACGGTTTAATTCAATTAATATGCCTTGGTCTTATCTAAAAACTCATCCACAAATTTTAATACTTACTATATCATCAACTGTTGCTATTGCAGGATGTATATGGAGAGTAATAAAACGATATCCATCAACAATTATTATGATTCCAACAGAAGAAAATCAATTTATAATTAATAAATGTCCATCATTTAAAGAATATCGTCCAACACCATGGATATTTAATGGTCATTTTATGACAATACTTGGTGTTATGTTTCGTCCATTACCTAATGTATTATATCAACGTATTCTTCTTCCAGTTGATGATATTGGTGGAACAATTGCTATTGATTGGCATAAACAGCCATATGAAGGACAACCAATTTTAGTAATTCTTCATGGTTTAACCGGTGGATCTGATAATGAATATATTCGTTGGATGACTTTATCAGCTTATTCAAAACTTAACATATGTTGTGTAGTTATACATGCACGTGGATGTGGTCGATCAGAATTAACATCACCAAGATCATTTTGTGCTGCTGATACAAATGATTTACGTATATCAATTAAATATATTCGTTCTATTGTTGGAAATCATACACCTTTATTTGCTGTTGGTTATTCTCTTGGTGCTGGTATATTAACAAAATATATTGGTGAAGAAAGTAATGGGTGTCCATTAGATGGTGCAGTTGTTTGTTGTGCTAGTTTTGATATGCATTTATCAACAGCTAATATGGAACAACTATTACATATATATACATATAATCGTCGTTTAACAAATAATCTTATAAGATATATACGACAACATGAACATCATTTTCTTAAACCTGAATTATTACCAAATATTAATATGAATCAAGCATATCAATCTAAAACAATACGTGATTTTGATAAACATATTGTTGTACCACAATATGGTTTCCGTGATGTTGAACATTATTATAGTGAAGCATCATCTAATGTATGGTTAAAATCTATACGAATTCCAACACTTATATTAAGTGCTATTGATGATCCAATATGTCCAATAGAAGGTTTACCTATTGATGATGTTTTACAAAATCCATATTTAATTGCAATTAAAACATTAGAAGGTGGTCATGTTAGTTATCTACAAGGTTGGTGGCCACGAACATATTCTTATGATAATACTGTTGTTATTGATTATATTAAAGCGAGACTTAAACAAATGAATTATCAATGGAAAAAAGATAATCATAATCAAAAACTACTTAATATTCATTTGATATAATAATAACAAATTTTTAAAATTTTTTTAAATCTTATTTTTTTTCATTCTATATTTATTTAATTATATATTTCTAGGAAATCAGCAATAATATACAAAAAGAAAAAGAAAAAAAAGAAAGAAATTATTCCCATATGATTTGATAATCATAAGTGAATAGAAAAAAAGACAATACGTATTATAGATGAATAGTAAAATGCGTAATTAAAGAAATTAATTTCAATTGTATTTTTGCTTTAAGCAAAAATCTATAGTCTCATCGAGATTCAAACATCATGGTATTCGTATATATGATCTTACGGCAAACAATAATATATATATATATACAACTAACAAATAAACAACAACAGTAAATTTAATAAATGTTTTGATTTTCACGATTGGACAAAGAAAAAAAAAAGCAGAAAAACAAATAAAGCAAAGTCAATTGAGCAAACAAAAACCAAAAGGAACAAAAAGCATGGGATACATTAGGATTTTTATATGTATATATATTGCTCTATTCTTTTTTTTTATTAATAGCAACTATCTTCACTAGTCCTTGAAGCAAGTGACACTTGAGAATTTGTATGTTCTTTTCTAGCAAATTTTTCTTGTTCAGCTATTCGTCTTAATTCTTTTTCATATAAATTTGAATTAGAACCATGTAAAAGACCACGTTCTTCTTCTTCAGCACGTCGTTCTTGTCGTCGAATACTTTGTTCTAATGATGAACCTGATGAACGATGTGCTAATATATTACTACTACTGTTATTTGTTGCTTTTGTATAACGTGGCATAATACGTTTTAAATCTAAATCATGTAAATCATCATCTTTTTCAGCTTCAAGAGCTCGATCATCAGAATTTATAGCTGAATCTGTTGTTGTTGCATATGTTGGAGTTGATGATAGTTGATTAACTGATATTTGTTGTGATGGTGATGAAATCAATGAACCACGTAATGTATCAATTGATGCATCATCAGCCATTGGTAATAATGGTATTGCATTAGGTGAATTATTTTTAATAATTTTTTGTTCAAGCATTGAACCAAGTGAAAATGTATTACTAATATTATCTTTTGGAAGTATTCCATTTGTTATTATAGAATTATTTGTTAAAGAATTAATTCCACCATTTGGTTCAAGTAAAATAGCATTTTCATCTTTAGTGTCATGTTGATCAACAATAAAATCAGGAATAGTTTTTAAAATTTTTTTATGTTTACGGTTTTGTCGTCGGATTTTCCAACCTTTTGTACATTTTAATATAAAAATAAGAAATAATATTGATATTAGACATAAGGCTATTAAAAGAGATAGACCAATTAGAAAAATGTATTTATGTTGTAGAAGATAAGATAATGGAGCAAATAAATCATTAATAGGAACTGATGATGAATTTATTAATAATGTAGTGTTTCTTATTACAATTGTTGTTGTTAAAGGGAAATAAGCTCGTGAAGATACGGTAGTTGTTCGATTTTTTCGATTTCGACGTTGATAAATACGTCGAGCTGACGTATTATATGTTGGCGATAAGTTAGTATTATTCATCCTTTATGATTCATCTAAAAACAAAAAAAAAATTTGAATATGTTTGATAAAAGAAAAAGCGTATATATACATATATGATGAACTCAACTATCATTAGTCAGCTTATCAATTTGTTTATCTATCAAGTTGTCTGTCTGACTATTGTATTGATTAGCTAGTCATACAGATATATATATATATATATATATATATATTACTTGGGGAGGAGAGAGTAATTATATTATACAATGGATGTAGAGTAGAATTTAAAAAAAACAAATAATATATATTACGTGCTTGTAAAGAATTCAAAGGGCAAGGAAACTTGAGAATACATATCACCAAGTATTTCTATTTTCTCATTCTCTTAGGTGCCACTGCACAACATGGTTATAATAAAGATAGACAATGAAGATCATATTTCAGCATCATCATCTTGATCATTGATAGTTCTTTTTTCTTTGTTCGCATACTATAAAAAGAAATAAACATACAATAAAAAATCATATGAGTGAAATGACGAAATTGTTATAAAATAATAACAAAAACTTTAATCATCATTATTGTTTTCATTTCACGTTTAAATTTTTTTTCTCAATAATCTAATCGTTTTTTTTTTTCATTATCATCAAATGGTAACATTAAATTACCTATATAATCACTGATATCACTTCGTCTTTGAAACACCATTCAATAATTTCTATTGAAAATTCATCATGATTTTTTAAATCAGTAAAATCCCACAACTTTATTCTTAACAATATTATCAATTAATAATGTAATTTGTTGGTAAAAAATTTTAATATGTAAATGTTTCAATTATAAATGATGCATGATCAACATTTAATTTAAAAACGTTTTGTTTCGAATTGTTTTCGTACTAAAATGTTTTATCAATAATTTTACAACATATTGTTGAATTATGATACAAATGATAAACAATACGTTCGTTTTTTTCTTTCATCAAATAATCCTTGTTGATCTAGTAAATCTTTATATTCACTCTAACCTTGGATAGATTAACAAGAAAAAAAACAGATTTAAAAATCAAAAGAAAAAAAAAACTTAATTACCATTAACAGCGATCCATTCTTTATATTTTTTATGATTTTTTTTCATTAATTAAAAATTCTTGGTCACGCACTTTTGCAATATCATTTTCAATTAATTTTTCTGAACAATTTAATACAACATTAATGTAATTAATTATATAATTTTGATAGATTTTTCTTGTAAAATAGTAATCATTTATTTTTCAATAGCTTGTGATTTTTTTTCATTATATTTTTTCTTTGAGTAGGTGTTCCGTAATGATACTAACTAAAGCCTAGTCTATTGCATCCGTTTATGTTACAATTAATTGGTATGATAAAGATATACGAAAGAAAAACAAACATGTTTATGAATAATAAGATACAATGAAGCAAATAGTCGTTACTTTACGAACTGTCATTGGATCAGGCCAACCATTTTCAGAGTTTATTATTTAAATCTTATCGTTGATTGGCACTATCAACTAGTGTCATCTATAGATGTTTTAGTTTAAAAGAAATTAATTATCGGAATATAAAAGATTGATGTCTTCAAGCTGTATGTAATGCCTGACATTGCTTATTTCTGATACATTCAATGTATTATCATAAATTCTGATAGTGTATTTTCTGCTATATCAATGACAATTCAGTTTTTTCCTTTTACAAATGATTTTGATTGAAGAGGATAGGATAATTCTTTTGAAAGTGTATGAGACTTGACATTGACTTCATCGGAAGTACTTCAAACTTCCAGAAGTACTATAACTCAATGTTCTGACACGAAACATTATCTTCAAAAGTTTTTTGAATTGATGTCTTGATGGCTTCCGATTTCAGGAGTCTTCTTAGCGAGCATCCAATTTCTAAAATTTTCTTATTTTAAATGATAGAATGCTGAGACTTTCAGAACAGATATTTATCACTTAGATATACATTTTATTTACTTTGTTGAGAAAACTAAGAACTTCAATAAGGAGATAAGCAAATATTCATAATCTATTCATATAAATTTGTCAAAAACAAATGATATTTAAGCATTGAACAAGCAGTTTTACCATTGATGATTTTTTTTCAGAAGGAATTCTACTAAGCTTTTTTTTTCAAAATTTTTAAACATCCTGAACATTTCTGTTATAGCCTATGTCAAAGAGATCCTAAATATAAGATTTTCTACTTGTCACAGTTCTTCGTTTTTTCAGTAGAAAGTTCAGAAGTTTAGCTAAAAATCAAACTTGACTTTCGAAACCTTTATATTCAGTGGCCAGCTTTGACTTTACATCGTTGTAACTTCAAGTCTCAATCTTCCTTCATTTAAAATAAGAAAACCTTATAGATCGGATTTCGCATACGTTGTCTTATTTGGATTCGAATATAAATGAAGATTCAACTGTATAAAATCACGTCGACAATAAACGGAAAAAAAGCGCTCGGAATCCTAAGTTCAGCAAAAGTATAAAATTCTATCTGAATTCTAATTTATAGTTCAAATAAGGCTGTCATATAACTATGGCAAAAAAGCAAAAGATGAAGTTTTTATTTAAATTACAACTATAACTCTAATGGTGGCTGCCCTGTTAGAGTACTCAAAAAGCCAAAGATAATATTTCTAACTTACTTAAAATTTTTTTCCTATAATGTCTGAAGCCTGTCGATTGATATTTACAAGCTTCCAATCGGGTTCTTAGTTCAGGAAAAGAGTGGGTGTGAATGTGGGATAAGAGAGAATATCGATCCACACGTCCACACTCAAGATGTGGCTGTGTTCTATCGTGAGTCCATGTTTTCTCTTTTACAGACATCTGTGAGATGTTGCTGTGTGTGCTCTCCCATGTGTCCCTATTTTTTCTCTTATCCGTACTTGTTAGAGGTGAATATGTATTTGCGTGTCAGCTCGCGTTTCCTCCCACACCTACAATTGTATGAAGTCGCCATGTGTGTTTTGATATGTGCCCGTGTTTCTGTTTGTGTTTCCTTCCTGCCCACATTCTGAGGTATGACTGTGTTGTTGTTTGCATATGTGTTTGTGGTTTCTTCGTGATCTTCACGGGAGCCATATGCACTTTTGAAATACGCCATTTCTCGAGGAGACACCCCATTTTCTTCGAAAGACCCATCTATCGCAGGGGTTATCCCCTAAAAATTTTTTCATCGGGAGATGCTGTGAGATGCCACATCTCCGTGGGAGAAGTAGTTTTAGATGCGGCACTCCTTAGAGAAATGCATCTCTTGCAGAAATTCTAACCTAAACATTGAAAAGAAGTTTTTCATAATGGAGTTATGTGTTTAAAGGTAGTTTGAGATCTCCTGCATCTCCAAGAACTTCTACAGCGTTATCAATTTTCTGAATATGTGTCACTACTAACTGTGATTCACTCTGAGCGCCGTTTTAGTAGGCACTTATACCAGTCGATAGAGCTTGAAATTCTGAATCTACTGGATTACAGTCTGAGCAGTTTTGGAAAAACATTTCACGAAGATTAAATGGGAAAACCTTTTAGAATGGCTCACTCTAACCCATTTTGATCTACTCTGAGCCAGTCTGACCTACCCTAAACCACTCTGAACCAAAAGCTCAAAAAAAATAAATGTTCGGAAAAGTGACGTTATATGAAGTTGTGATGAATGCCTGATACTTATAATGAGTAAAATTATGCAGGAGAGTCAGAGTTGACTTAACTTTCTGAACATTTATTTTTCTTTTTTAGCTTTGGACTCAAAGTGGTTCAGGGTGGATCAGAGTAGACCACTCTAAAAGGTTTTTGCATTTAATCTTCGTGAAACATTTTTTAAAACGGCTCAGAACGGGATTCAGTAGATTCAGAATTTCAAACGCTATCGACTGATATAAGTTCCGACTAAAACGTCGTTCAGAGTGAGCTACAGTGGATCAGAGCGTATTTTACTGATACTCTGCGGGATGTCAAGGAAATCTTGAGAATTTCTAGGTCATATGATGGCATATACGAGTTTCCAAGGAATCCAATGACTTTTCGGAAACAACACAACTTTCAGAAAGTAGCTGACTTCGCCGTAAAGAATTGATTTTGAAAGTTGAAATTTCCCGTGAGAACCAAAATATGTAAAACTGCCATCGCTACCAATAAGAGTGTCAAGCAACACGGACACAGGCCACCGCATCTGGTGTTGGTACCACGAAGCGAATAGTTGACCACCCGAAGATAAGTTTAAATTATGTCACGAATTCAGGCCTTAAATGCATTACTGATTCTCACAGAGTAGACCCTATTCGAGTTAGAATTATAATTCAGATAAAATTTTATCTTTTGCTTTTGCCGACTAGGTACTGGTGTAGTTTCGAAATTTTCGTTTATATTCGAACTCGAATTAGACAGTCACTCAAGTCGGAAGGTATGAAGACATCATTTTAAAAACGTTTGAAGGTGATTTTTGATGTGAAGATATTAAGCCCTACTCCATCTGAAAGTTTAAAACACTTCGAATGCAGTAGGTGTAATCGTCATACATTTCCCAGAGAATCGCCCAATAGAATACTATCTAAGAATATATTTCGACTTGATAGTCATTTAAAATTTTTTGATGCTTTGTCACGAGATGGTTATTAGAATTTATTCAAATGACTGGTTTTGTTTATCGACAGCATATTACTTATTGTAACTGTAACAAAAGAGAATCATACTTCTCAACAGCCAGTTGTCATGAGTGTGTGAAATTTCGTCATCTGAATTTCGACAATCTGTCAAATTTCTCGCCAAAACTTTGACATCATCCTACACGAAAACTTCATAGAGACAAACACTACATGAGTGAATAATATGTTATTTATATTTTTATTATAAATACGATAAGTAAAAAAAGAAAGGCAAACAATGGTATTCTAGCTTCTATTTACATATGTTTAATATTTTTCTTTTTATTCTTGATCTGTTTTATGAATAATATTTCGTTCTTGTAGTGTTATAACATCAGCATCGGTATAATGTTCTTGATCTGTTTTATGAGTAATATTTCGTTCTTGTAGTGTTATAACATCAGCATCGGTACAATGTTCTTGATCTGTTTTATGAATAATATTTCGTTCATTTAATGTTATAACATCAGCATCAGTATAAACTTGTTGATAAAATCTTGACTGTATTCGTTTTAATCTTCGATCGATTAATTTAAGTATTATAAATGAACTTAATATGAATACAATTAAAATAAATAATGCTTTAAAAAATGATGAATGTGATGATAAATAAAATCTTCTTGGTGTTTCATTATTTTCATCTTCACATTGTAAATCAAATAATGATATTGGACAATCAATACGTAGTAATTTTTGTAATGGTTCATAAAAATCTATTAATGGTGGTGGTGGTGTTTGTAACCAATGTAGAAATGGTTGTAATGTACAATCACATTTAAGATGATTATTTGAATAAAAATCAATTGTTAATAAATGATAATAATCATTTAAACGCGCACCATAATCAATTCGTTCAATTGACATATTACGTACAGAAAGATGTGTTAAATATTGATGCCATGGATAAAATATATTCCAATTAAGTATACGATGTTGTTTTAATAAACGATTATTATTAAGTATTAATGTATGAATATTTGATAGATTATGAAGATAAATAAGATATTCAAATGAATCAAATTGAATTGATGTTAAATCAAGATATTGTAATAATGGTAAATCAATATTAGATGCTGTTTTATTTAATGATAATTTTGAATTATTAGCTAATAAAAGTGTATATGTTGTTTGACCATGTAATTCAATTGATTCAAGTTTATTTTGTGATAAATCAATTGTATGTGGTGATTCATTATCCCAATTAATTTTAATAAATTCCATTTCATTTGATGACATATTTAATAAATTCATTAAAGATAAATCATACATACCATGACGATAATGAATTTTATCGATATCAATTATTTTTAAACGATTATAACTAACATCTAATGTACGAAATGTTAAATATTTAAGAAAATCAAGTGTTTCTAAACGACTATAACTCATATCAATTACATCAATATGTAAAAATTTCAATTTTGTATTATAAAAATCAATTGAAAAATCATTTAATATTGTATGTGATATGATTAAACGTTGTATATGAGTATAATTGGACATAAGACGTAACATAACTTGATTTAAATAAATATTATCACTAAAATCAATGTATGATAAATGATCATAAACATTTAAATAAATATAATCAATATCATAATTAGATTTTGCTTGAATACTTTCAAGATTTATACTAAATAGAAGATCATTTGTTGTTATTGAATTAACTAAATTTTGATCATTTAATATTAAATTTTTAATACATTTTATATATGGATTAAATAATTTTATTGAATATATATTTGATTTTGTTAAATCAATTGTTAATTTATTATTATTATTTAATTTTGAACAATTAGAAATAAATTTTTCGTATTCCCATGTTGGAATAGTTCGACATTGTTGACAAATAAATGTTTGTAAATATGGTAATAATGTTATACTAAATAATTGTTTAATTAATGTTGATGATAAATCAATTGTAATAAGTGATTGAAATTTATTAAGTTGATTTATAATTGATTCTAATGGATTATAAGATAATATTAATATTTCAAGTGTATTTAAACTATTTCCAATTAAATTATCAAGTGATTTAAGTTGATTATGTGATAAATTAAGATATTTAAGTTTAGGATAATATTCATGATCAAAAACAAGTTTTCGTTTATTAGTAAATTGATTATATGATAAATCAAGTTTAATTAATTGAGGAAAATATGAAGCATTTAATTGAGACCATTGTATACCATATTGATCATGAATAGTAAGTGTTGAAAGAAGACGAAAAAAAATTCCACCTTCAAATATTAAATTTGTTTCAATACCAGATGATGAAAATTTATTATTAATTAATGTTAAATTTTCAATATTTGTACCAACTTGAACTAATAAATCACGTAATGATAATTGAAAGTATGAATCACGAATTTCAACATGATGATTTTGAAGTGTATAAACTAAATCATTGAATAATGGTATTGGATGAGTAAATGTAGTATTCCAACAAAAAAATAATGCTGTGCGATCATAAATACATCGTGGAGGTATTTCATTCCAAAACGAACATTCTATTTCTTTAAAAAATATCACCACAAAAAAGATAAAAATTTGTTTATTGGCATACATTATATTACACAAGACACATACATCGAAGAAAAAAAAGCGACAAAGTATACGAATAAAGAGCAGCCTAACATTTTTTTTTCTTCCCTCTTTTTCTGTTCTTCCACTCTCTACTCTTTTTCTAAGGTCCTTTTTTATGACAACGAAAAAAATAAAATACAAGAAGCATAAAATCAATACGTACATACAAAAAAAAGCTCTTTCTCGATGCAAATGAATCAACGAATGTCGACATGATACAATACTATGCTGCTCAAGGCTATTTTGTTCTTTTTCACATTGCCTATCGTTCTTTACTTGAATAGCAAAAAAAAAAAAAAGAGAGTAAATTATTGGACATTATGAGTGACGAGAACAACGTATTATCATCATGAAATAATAAAAATAGAAAGGTTTCATTTTAAAAATAGTACACATATATCAATATTAACTTAAACACCAAATCAAAAAAAAAAAACGAAATGTCAAATAAAATAGATGGACAATGTACTTTTTCATGTCACTAATTGCATGATTGCAAAGAAAAAAATTTTGATTCGAACACAATCGTTTTTGTTAATATCTTAGTATTATACGCATTAGAAACGAAGAAATTTCTAATTATTATTGTTCGGATAAAATAATAATCATAACATGCAAGGAAAACAACAACAGAAGTATAAATAAGATTTGAAATAAACAAGTCTGTGTTTCATTTATATTAAAAAGAAGTTCATGGCAACATCTCTAGAAAATTCCCGTCGTCCAACATCTGCTTCTACAGTTGCAACAAACTGGTCTCGAGGTACTTCAAACTCAATTGGACATAATGTTTCTGATCGACATATACCTGTCATCAAGGGCGACGTAAATTTTGTGAATACAAGTAATACTACAGAAGCAACTGTTGATGATGCTGTTCCATCACATTATATAAAAGAAATACTTGAACAACTCTCTAAATTACCAATCGATTCAATCGATCATGAAGATGCACTTGAATTCATCTATGATCTATTCTATATGCATTCACCATTGAATCAAGATGATTCACGTATAGCACGTGTACTGATAGAATGCGATTATTGTTCTATAGTTCACGATTGTTTAATTGAATTTATGAAAATTGGTATATTTAGTAATACATCAATAAGACGTTCAACACAATTTATTCTTTATACATTATGGAATTTTACTGGTATTAGTATGGAATTTCGTATTTATTTATCCAATAATAAATATTTTGTTGAATTTTTATTAAAAAATTTTTTAGAATATTTAAAAAATTTAAAAACTGAAGAAAATTTAGCAAAAATTACAGATAATTTAAATCAATCAATAATAAGTATAATACATAATTTAACAATAAATACAAATCATTTAAATATTGAACAAACATTTCATATTATAAATGAACTTCTTTTTGAACAAGAACAAATTAAAACAACTGAACGTTTTCGTGTAACATTACTTCTTTGTTTAATTAATCTCAATGGTAAACAAGTTTATGAAAATTTAATGGTATATCAATCAACAGTTAAATTACTTTTTCATTTTTTTAAAAAAATTGTACAACATGAAATTCTTATGATAAGTACAGGTTTATCAGCATGGGTTATAGCATATGCTATTAATAAAATGCCAATTGATATTATACTTATTGATGATAATCGTCTTTATTCATTCATGATTTTATTTAAACGTGGAATGCGAGATGAAAAATTACAAGCTTGTTTTACATTAAATTGTTGTATTCAGAAATCTACACATGCAAAAGAAATTATAGAAAAAGATGGAACATGTTGGAATTTATTTCAACAATATAAAGTTTTTCTTCATGGTGAACAAAATATCTAACTAACTATCGCTATACACTGATGAACTATAATTATCATGATCGGATATAGTACTTAATGGATGATGTATATGATTGTAAATCATGTCATTTGATGTTGTTGTTCGAATATCACTTGTACTACTATTATGACTACTTGATCTAAAACGAGATTTTTCTTTATTAGGTAACAATGATGATCCAGATAAATTTTCTTCATCTTCATAAGCAAGAAAACTAAGTCGTTGATCAGGATTAAAAAGAAAAAGTAGATCACCAGTTTGCACGCCATATGAAGCTAACGTTCGTTGAGGTCTTAAACGTTTATCACCAAATTCTAGTACAAGTTGATTTGTCATTGATGACAATTGTTCACGTTCAGCTACACGTCGTATAAGTGTTTCACATGTATCTCGAACATAATTACCCACAGGCATTTCAATTGTTAAACGTTTTACTTGAGAATTAGTTGAAGTTATTTTACGTACAGCTACATAAAATTGTATTAATTTACCACTAAAAAAAAAGAATTCAAAAAATAAAACAAATTCTAAGAATAATAATCATGAAATAATATACTGCAATATTTTTGATCGTTTATAATGTTCATCTTGATTATTTGAATCTAAATAATAGAAATTTATTTTTCTAAATTATATATTTATTCCAATTCATACCATATCGATGTGCTCGTAAACATCTGTCACATACCATAAAATTACAATGGCGACATAAACGTAAGGGTGCAAATGTTTCACATGTTGTACATTTAGCTGTAGCACTAGTATTCAACGAAAGATTGCCTGGTGTCATTAGTCTTGAACATGTTGACATAGCTTGTTCATCAAGAAGATTACGAACAACAAAATTAGGTGGAAAAACACCATCATCAGGAACTAAATGTTGTTTTCGACATTCTGGACAACTTTAATTGAAAACAAAAGGATGATTAGATTGTTTATGTTTTTTTTTAGTTCATTTAGACATCTTACGTTACAACATCATTATTATTTTGCATTAAACGATTGAGACATTCATCACAATAAGTATGACCACAAGGAAGAAGACGAGGTTCAATAAATGGTGTCAAACAAACAGGACATTGAAGTAATTCTTGTAAACGTTGAGAACGTTGTGATGATAGTCTAAACAACAAAGATAAGTGTATACCTGTCAAATTTTAATTTTTTTGTCTTTTAAAGTAAAACAAGGTCATTTCTATATTAATCCAAAATTAATCTTTTAATTCTATAAAATGTCAAGGAATTTGTCGGTTAGTTTTATTTCTATCAATATTGAATTATGTAATGAGAGTAAATTTGAAACGTGTCATTAAAAGAATATGAAAATCCCGTTACCTTCTTCGACGACTTGATGGTCGTCGTTTAAAATTTGTTGAAGTAGCAGTTCGACTTGATCTTTCACGTTCAGTAATTGGTGCTGGTACAACTATTGGTCGTCGATTTATACCAAACGATCTATTCAATGCGTGTGCTCTACCTGTAGCACATCTTCTAGGCATCTCTGGTACAATTGGTGTTCTCAATGAATGTACTGCTCCTCGATGACGTCTTCGACCACGATGTAATGTAGATGGAGGTGGTGGTGGTGATCTTCGTCGTCTTTTTGGTTTGATGGGAACATCTGAAATATCTGGTGTAGCAATAACATTGTCATCAGGAGGTGCATCGCCAAATAATTGATCAATTGTTGTATCCCATTGGGGAGGATTCGATGTTGCTGGTATTTCAGGATTATTTGCAGCAATATCAGTTTTATTATTAACATAACCTAATGATCGAGTCAATTTCGATACTGCTTTGCCCATTGCTTAGTAATGCACAAAAAAATAACTTATGACCGGAAGAAGGAAGTTATATATGCATGTAAATATGTGTCCTTCTTTGCATCGCCGTCATGCATCACTAATTGATGATAGAGTGTAGGAGAAAAAAAATTGCGTGAATGAATGAATGTTATTACTCGTTGTCGTCATCAAACTGATGTAAAATAAAAGAGCAGGTCTTTGTCACACGTTAAGCTCCTTTCTTTTTTGTTTCTTAAGAATAAAGATTGCATCATGTATCGAATAGAAAACGAAAAGAATTGAATATCAAATTCTTAATCTCTTTTTCATCTGGTGATCATTCAATAAAAGAGTGGTATTAAACTTCACACTCATACAATACAATATAATTTTATTTTGTTTTTTCGATGATGTTGAGAGAAAAAAAAAAAAGATAAGAAGAAAAGAAAAAAAACCACAAGTGACGCAAGAGAAAAGAGAAAAGTAAAAATAAAAATTAGAGAAAATGAAGAAGCAAAGGAAGACAAGTCAGTCAATTCAACACCGGGATTAAAAGAATATATTTGTTGTTTGTTTTGTTCTTTAGTTTTTAACTCATATCCATTGCTTCAGAATTGTTATTTGTATTAAAACTAAATCCAGATGATGATTGTTGTTGTTCATGAATAACAGTATTATATAAATCTTGATATTCTTTTGAACTTTTTACAAGTGCTTCAAATTCATTAATACATGCAATTTTATTAGCATCTTTTATTTGTTGTAATGCAAGAAAGACTTTAATTGCAGCACGACGTAATTCATCATGTTTTTCAAATTCTTGTTTTATACTATTAGCTTTAACTTTTAATTGTAAAATTGCTTTTAATGGTTGAACAAGACGATCAAGTCGTTGTAATACAATTGTTGGACAAAGTATTGATAAACGTACAACCATAAGAAATGTTAACATGCGTATATCATAATGATCTTGTTTAAGACCATCTTCAACATATGTTAAATAATCGAACATATCAAGTTTATCAAGACATGCTAAATAAAATAAATTATATTAATTTAGAAATTGAATTGTTAATAGTTTTATTTGTTTTATATATAATTGAATATCAAAATATTTTATTAAGATTACAGATGAATATTTTAGATTTACTCGTGTTCATATAGAGTCGACCTGTGTGTATCAATACGTATTGAAGAACATTACAGAAAATTAATTAGTTGTATTTTTTTATTTAAATATCCAATTCATTATTTCTTGAAATGAAAATTGCTTCTAATGTGTCCAGCTTTTCCTTTATTTTGATAGTAGGAAAAATTTTTCGTTTCAACTGTAGATTCTACCTCATTATCTCATTTTCTTAGTTTAATAAGAAGAATATTGAATCAAAAACAAACACATTATCAATATGTCTAATCTTATTAATGCCTGTATCCTCTTTCAATGTACTTTAACCTTTTCAAAACAATCTCATGTATATACGGGCAAAATCATTCGTTAACAGCGTGATCTTACAAAATTAAAACATGTCTACTTTAGATATATTGAAAAAAAATCAGTACTGAAGATCTTTGTTTAGAGGAGTTATCAGTAAAAGAAAAACTAACGTTAAAAAAAGAAAACAATTGCTAACGCTACGAAAGCTCTATTTAAAGTCTTTTCTGAGCATGTTCACATTTTTCAAAAAAATTGATTCACTTTTCATTAGCGACATGACGGAGTATGAAAAAATGCTCTTGTAACTGAATGAGAAGTTCAAAAGCAATTTCAAATAGTACAAATCCTTTTTTAGAATTTCTAGAACACTAATTTTTATGACGAAGTTTTTTTTTTGAGTTTGATCTTGCTGAAAATTTCATTACAGATGTAGTTCGTACCGTAGAGTCTATTCTGAAATTTTCAGATGTTTTCCTCCTATGGTTCGAGAGGTATTTGCTAATTACTTTTTAATTAATAGATTCACTGGAAGAACCAACATTTTTACATATGTCTATGTTAAATGAACTTATTCAGAAAAATAAATCTTATAAACAATCAAAGTCTAATGGAAGGTATGTATGTCTTGTTTTGTTTTGCCTGAAATGACCCATATATGCTTCATAATTAAACTTTTTTTAAGAAAATCTGGATAATCTTAGGTTTTTTTAATATACGTACTGTCTAATAGTGTGTACATGCATTCATAAGCTGCTTTACGAAGATCAAGACCATCTATAAAATAGAAAAATATTTGTATTATTATTTAAAAAAAAAAAATAACTGTTTTTTTTTAAAAATCTTACCATCAACAGTATGTTTAAATGGACCCATTTCAACTTCCCGAATAAGTTCTGGCCGTACACGAGTTTCATTATAAAGTTTAGGTAAAAGTTCTTTAAGTAAATCACGTATTAACATTGGTTTATTATGTGCAGCTAATAGATAAAATAAAATAAAATAAAATATAAATCGAAAATCAAAATTCTACATACCAGAATTAAACATAACAAGTGCAACACGTCGAACATCAATATCTTTATCTTCAAGACCATTCAAAAAATCTTTAATATAACCTTTTAAAATTGTATCAATATGTTGTGGTTGATCAACAATTGTAAATTTAATTGCTGTTATTATCGTTGAACGTACATATGGTGATGATGATTGTTGTTTTTCTGCATGATTAATAAATGTTTCACGTAAAATAGGTAATAATTTTTCAGGTTTTAATAATGTTAATTTTCCTAAACATTCAGCAACAACATTTCTTGTACCTTCTTCAGGACATTCACAATGTGCAAATAATGTACGCCATATTGAATCAATATGTTCATCAAGTTGTGGTAAATTTTCATGACTTTGATATGCTATTATTTCACGTAATGAATGTAATAAAAGATATTGACGTTTTGTTTGACTACGTGCTATTTCATTTAATAAAAATGGAATGTGAGAATTTAAATTTCGTATACCAATATAACCAAGTGTATATGATGCTGCTGTACGTAAATCATCAGATGGAGAAGAAAATATATCAAGTAAGATTTGTTGAAGATTTGATGATGATTGAGCTAAATCAGTATATTTACCTAAACACAAAAAATTAAATTTCTTTTTTTTTTTTTTTGTAAAAGATACATTTTGATTAAATAATAATGATATTAAAACTTTATACTAGAGAAGAAAAGACTTAACCATAAATATTAATATATGACAAAAGATTCAACTATTGCTGCTATACTTCGTCAGTCAGTCTATGAATATCTACTAGAAGCAGAGCTAAAATTACTGAAACTTCCTTTCTGCTATGATTTCCCACGAGATTATAAAAAATTATGCAGAAAGTTTGAAATTTTTAGGAAAGCACAGCTTCCGCCATTCCCTCTCTAATCAGTGACTCTACTACCGAGTGACCGTGATCATCATTCAAATTTGTAGGAATTTTAACTGAATATCCACCAAGTGTACATTTTTAATATTTCGTAGTTATTTCAATTTGAAACTATAATCATCTGATAAGAGCAAAAATTTTCCTTTTTTGTTTTTGTAAACTATTATTGAGATAACTAGCAATGATAGCTGACCCATATATTTTATGATGAAGATGAAGCAGCTGTGACTATGATGATAATTGTTATAGCAATTATTATTCCGACTATTTTAATTATTCTCTATCAATCAAGTATTATTCATCACTGTTCCTATTGGTTACAGATGCAAATTGATAGCATAATGAGAATTGTAATAATAAACTATAGACGTCTGACATACCATTTTCTTTTATCGATATGCTTTGATTTCGACATATTTTCATTTGTCCTTTCTATATCATACCGTTTCCTACATTTATCGATATAATTGATTTCATACTTGTGTGTATATATATATTTTTTTTTGAAACATAGATTCATTTATATAACTTTCGAAGGATCTCAATTATTCATCATATTGTAAAAGACGATCCTAATAAAAGTGTAGTCATTTTCTCGTGACATTGTTAAAATATAAGGTGGTCCAAAAGTCACTTAATTGTACAAAAACAAAATAAATATCTTTACCAATCATAGGACAGTATTATCAATAAATTCTTATTGTTTATAACTAAAGGTTTCCATATACAATGAGTAAGAAGACATACATCTATGGTACAAATTTCACACCAAACAACAAAAATATTGAGAAATAATAGGAAAATTTAAGTATCGTTTACTTTTGAGTTTCTTTATTGAAGTCTAACTATAATATTTCAAAACAGTGTTTTGTCAATTTTTTTTTTGTTATAAATATGATCTATGAACATTTCTTTATTATTGACAAAAGAATCAACTCATTCGATCAAAATATGGGAGAGATATTCAATTGTTTTCTTCAATAAAATGGTTTATTATTAATTAATTTAATTTCTCAAGCATTTTACTAATAATCGTTTTCTTTTTCCTTTTTTTAATTTTTAAAATCTAAATTAATCTTACCAGTTTCACCAAGACAAAGTAATGCCAAAATTTTAATTGAATCACTACATTTTGAATCATGTAAATCATCTTGAAATTTCTTAATAAAATAATTACTTTCCTTTAAATTTGCAACTGTTAATGAAGCAAATGATTTTGCAATTGAATAAAATGCTTGTCTATGAACAACTAATTGTTGTTGTTGATGATGATCACTTGTATTTGTTGCTGTAGTTGAAATTGTTGTTGATTTTTGTTGTGAATAAATTGGTTTAATTAATAATTTAACTAATTCTTCATATGATATAGATTGTGGTACAAGTGCACAAAGAAATTCAATAACAGCATCTAATGCTGTACCTTGTAATAATGGTGATTGAATTAATTCAAGTACTTTATTTAATATAGGATGTATTTGTTCTTTATCAATATTAATTTGATTGTTATTTATTTTACATATTGATGTTGTTAATTTAAGTGCATATTGAGCTAATAATAAATCATTTTCATTAATTAATAATGGTAATTCAATAAGAATTGTTTTAAGCATAGTTTTATTAAAATGTTTTGAATAAAGTTTAATCATTGAACGTAAACATGATAATGTATTCATTTTAAGTGTACGATGATTTTGTCGAAGATATGATGATAATATAGGAACTGTTTCAATAAGAATTGTTTGTAAATCAAGATGAAGTGGTGATTCAATTATATTTGTTAATGCACGAACTGTTGGTAAACGTGTTATTTCATTACGAAGAAGTTCAATTAGTATTGGCCAACATGATTGTAATTGATCAGATGATAGAAGATCACCTAAGAAATAAAGAGATTGTTTTTTTTTTAGATGATATTAATAGCTTCAAAATAGTTAATTTTCGACTTTTATTGTTTTCATTTGATAGAGAAAATACTGTAAAATAATGTCTCTATAAATGATAGATAATAAAAGTTAATCAAAAAACAAAAAAATCATTGTGTAGGTTCCTTTAAACGTCAAATAGAAACGTACCAATGTATTTGTATATGACTCGAGAATTTGATTGGTTTCAGAACAAAATTCAAGTGTATGATTTAGGTTAATAATTTTTGTACTGAACGGATTGTAATACAACGAATTATCAATTGGTGAAAAAATAAAGGTTTTAATTTCTTGTTCTTATTATATAAATGATTATTAGTATGGATGTAATACTTATTTACTGATTTTCTGTTGAATAGTATTTAGAACATAGAGAATTACTTTGAAGAATATCAGCAAGTATTTTCTTTTTATTTTCCTATAATATAGAACTCATTATTGTGATTTAAAAAATTTGAGTATTTATTTTTTTTGTTTTTTATATTGGTTTTTTGTTCTTCAAAAAGATTGTTAGTAATCTGTAAAAGATTTTGTTTTTAGAATCAAACTCAAAGATACTATTTAAAAAAAAATAAAGTTAAACTATTAAAAGTCTGATTTTCTTACCAAGATAGACAATAACATAAGCAAAACATGTAATAGCTCGTTCTTTAACTTCTTGATCGAAATCTTTTTGTTTTAAACGTTTTTGTGTACATTCATAAATTTGTTCAACAAATGGTTTAAATTCATTTTGAATTGTAATTGTTGATTTTGGACGAATTATTTTAACTGATTCTTGTAAAACAAGTAATGCTTCACTAGCTATTTTATAAAATGAATCATTTGCATGTGAAATAATTAATGGTAACATTGATTTAATATGTTTATGAAAACGTGTTGAATTATCATGTGTTTGTAAAAGTGCATAAAGAAAAGCTAAAGCTGTTATTTTTAAATTTGAATGTAATGATTTTGATATTGTTTGTGTTGATTTTCCTTCAATATTTGATCCTTGAGTTTTTTTAGTTTTATCTGATATTGATAATGAATAAAGTGTATTTGGTAAAATTGTATCAATATGATCAATAAGAATATTATGTTGAACTTGAACAAGATTTGTTAAAACAACTAAACTACCTTCACGATTTTTTGTATCTTTATCTTTCATTATTTTTGCAAGAGAACGAACAATTGATGGAACATATTCAGCTAATGGTGATACATAAGAATTTTTTGTTGTTATATGATCTGTATCCATACTATCTTCATCATCATGAATAGATGAACAAATTGTACTATGATATTGTTGTTGTTGTAATTGTTGATGTGCATATGTTGTTTTAGTTTGTTGAAGAATTGTTATAAAACAATGAAATACATCTGCTTTAACTGTATTTTCACGTTCAAGAAAACGTTCAATTAAGACAGGTACAATTTTACGATAATAATTTGTTTGTGATATATCATGTTGTGTTACAACAACAGCTTCAATACATTTAGCAGCTGAATGACGAACTTTCCATGAAAGATCATCATCATCTGAATATGAATCTTGATCTAAATAGAACAAAAAATTAAATCATTATTTAGTTTTACTATTTTTTTTTTATTATAATACGTAGCTAATAGCAAAGTATTTATAACTCGACTAACGAGTAGTTATTAGTGAAATTTTTCGAATGTTGCAAAAAAAAAGTATCAAATGATCGAAGCTATTTAACACTGAAAGTCAATAAGACGCAAAAAAAAACAATATTCTCTTCCGAAAAAGAAATAGATAATCATTTTCAATATAATTCAAAGTAGACTAAAACCGTCGGTATAACGTGCACTATAATGGTAGCAGTTTGATACTTAATCAGTTAGCTATCTTCTGACTGTCATTCTACTGCGCTATACTGATAGTTATTCTTTCATCGGAGGTAGTATGAACGAGCATTTGACATAGGGTCTTTCTTATCGTTTTCTATCATATAGATCCTTGTAGATATATGATAATAGTCACTCATGTCTTTTTTTTTACTTAAGTAACAAAGTTGTAAATATTCTTACTCATTCTCTTCAAGTATACATAAGTGTAATAAAACAAGCACTATGATAGTACTAGTGAGAATCTATACATACTGCATAGCAGCGTTTTTTCTTTAACATACAACCTCAAAATTTTAACCTTTCATTTGGTAACAGACACACAAACACTCGATATTATGTACATAGAAACACTACGGTGTGATATCCTTATATCGCTAAAAGCTCATGTAGCCTTCCCTCTTGTAGCCCTATCCCTTATAGCCTTATTTGACCTCTAACCATTGACCTTTGACCGAGGACAGAGAAACATATACACACTGAATATTATATATATATACATATTATATTTTTTAAATGAGTCATCACTAATTTAACTATCTTATCTATTGAATTTGCTTTATTTAGAGAAATGAATACCTTTATCATCATCGGCATCATCATCATCACTTTGATCATCACTCATTGTATTATCATCATCTAAATAATGAATAAAAATAATGAAGTTTAATAAATTATTTTTATTTACCATCATAATTAAAATTTGGATCATATTTTAAATATACAATACAAATATTAACAATTTTTGGTACAAATTCATTTGTTTCTTTTGGACAACGTTTTAAATATGTTTCAAGTGCTTGTAAACAATATTCAATAAGTTCATCATCATATTGTTGATCATCATTATTATTATTTGATGGTGTATTTTCAATAAATGAAAGTGTTATTCGAACTATTTCATGCATATGTTCACTTAAACGTTGTGATGCTAAACGACATATTGATGTCAAAGCTTGAACATAAGTTTTAACTAAAATAATAAGAAAAAATTTTCTTTTAAATAGATATGTATGCTTGTTTTTCTTGTTTCTCACTAGTAGCATTTGCTTCAGCCGATGCTGATTTTTTGTTCATAGAAGCAGATGTGGGTTTATGTTGAAGTTCATTAAGTAAATTAGTAAGAATTTCATTAAATAATTGAAGATCACATGTTTCCAGAAGATAACTATGAAAAAAATATTATATTCAATAAAATAAATTTTCATCAAAAAAAAAATTAATCATTTAATATACGAAGTTTGTTTTTTTCTTGTTGATGAAATTTTAATGAATAAGTATATTTTAATTCTTATCCAATAGAGAAATTTTCATCAAAAATAATTTACTTTCAGCTGCATACGAAACCTAGAATAGATATGGCCTATTCGAGGGCAGAGAGCAGCTCATTATAATGTTAAATTATGATTGAGAGTACAATGGGCACTATGTTCAGAGATGTCCTGAGGTCATCAAGATTGGAGAAGCGAATCCTGTTGCGAGGCTTGACGAACAAAGAAAGTCGTTCAGGTTTGTTGAAGTAAAACGAAAATTTACCAAGATTGACGGGAGGGAGGACACCCGTGAATATATTTTAGATGTATTAATGACATTATAAAAATTTAAAAGAAACTGCTTTATTCACCTACATTTCTAAATAGTTTTAACCAAAGATTGAGGCAATAGATATATGTTACTAAATGACATCAGATTGATCAAAGGCTGCATTTGAAGTGATTATGAATGTCGATCATTTGCATTGAGTTTATTTTACTCGTTCTATTTAGACTAACTGGCATATTAAACATTTCATTTTAGTCTATCTAGGTTAAATATATGTTTGACTATCGAAGTAAACAAACAATCAGACGTAAGATTCTTATCGATGAGACAAAATCTTATGCTATGTCGTATTACAAGAGTCTTGAAAGACCTTATCGACACAAGAGTTTTTCTATAATCTTATAATGATATCTTATAAGGCAGCAAGACCTTTCAAGAATCATATTAAACGGCTTAGCGTACGATTTCCATATGACCTTGTAAGATCAGACAACATTAAAGGTACAATCTTATAAGATTTTACTATCCAATTGGGTCTGGGAAGATTTCCTGCAAACCTTATAGCGATATCTAACAAGATAGCAAGATCTGATAATATGACTTACTGTAAGATTTCCAAGATTACAATTTTCTTTTGCTTCTGTAAGATCAGATGAAAACTGTACAAAAAATCGTAGTCACAAAAATCTTATGCTTATTCATATTATAAAATGCTTGAAAGATCTTGCTAGTTTATAAGATATTACTATAAGATTATAGGAAATCTTATGTATAACGGTATGACCTTTCAAGATTCTTATAGTACGATTTAATGTAAGATTTCTGAGACTACGAGTTTTTCTATGATTTCAACTGATCTTACAAGATTTTACGTCTGATTTTTTGACCTTGGAATTCTTTGTTTCAATTTCTTTTACTACAGGATAAAATACTTCTATAGAACAACTATAGTTCTTCTTATAGATTTATTCATAATCAAGGTATAAAATCGTTCTATTGTACAAAACTCGATACAAATGACCTTGAATGATTCATAGGGATAATATCACATTAATTGCGTAATTGTATAAATGTATTATAGTTGATCAATAAAACATAATATTATTTGCACGAAAAGTTTAATATACCTGAGCGATGTAGTGACACGTTTTCTAACAGCTGATCGATTTGAATTTAAATGACTTAATAAAATTTGTTTTAATTGTGGATGAAATGATGATAAATTTGCACCAAATCTTGATAACATATCACTAATTATATCTAATATTTCCAATTGACTCTGTCCACCATTAGCTAAATCCAATGCATTATTTGTTTTCTTAGTATTTGTAGTATTTGTTGTTGTTGTACCTTGTTGTATAGCTGCTAATAAACGTTGCATAATTTTTTTTGATATATTATTTGTGGCTCCTGAATTTGTTGTTGCTAATGAAGCAATAACAGTTTTTAAACCACTACTTGATATATCACGTAATTGCTCAGCATCTTTAGACATATTTGTACAATTTGAACATAATGTATCACATATAATTTCAATTTGTGGTTCTTTTACTTTACATACTAATGGACCAAGACATTTAACAGCTTGATTTTGTACTTCACCATTTGTATCTTCCAATAATTTTAAAACACCTTTTACAATACGACGTTCACTATCATCATCTAATTTAATTGATTCTTTTTGTAAATCGTTCATTAAATCCGATGTTGCCATAAATCGAAAATCTTTATCACTCGATGACATTTTGTCTAATAAAGATCCGATATGTGTTGTTGATGCGACAGACATTTTCCTTTTTATCAACTAAGACGATTAGTTTAAGAGAAAATTATGTTTTACTGACTTATAAATGTTTATGTTGCTTTTGTGCACATAAATGTGGATATTGTGGATAACAAAGAAAGAATATAATGAATGTTGTAAATGTATTTAAATTAACATATAAAGAAAATTTTTCTATATTTGAAATAAATCAAAAAAATAAATGAAAAATAAAAATTTATTTAATTTGATTTCTTTTTTTTTAATTTTCTCTATGTATCAAAAATGAAGGTTTAAATAAGATAGGAATGGTGAATATTAACCAATGAAATAAAAGAATCATCTATGGGGGCTTGATTTAAATGAATAATGATTTTATTGTCCGAAGTTTCTTTATTTTTTATTTTTTAATTAGGATGAATCTAAAACATAAGTCATAAATTTTAATTAAATTGACGTATTTTTTTTTTGAAGGAAAAAGGTGAGCATTTTCAATTAATACTAATTCATTTGACCTTCTGTTATCTTCAATGATATATTCAAACGAAAAAGAACACTTTGTTTTTTCTTACAGTAATCCCAATCTATCTTTAGATGCACTGTAAGGTCCCCGAAAGAGATTTAGGATTTTAAACTATCGAAGCCATATTTATTCTTTCTTAATGTAATTGCATTTATGTGGTTTTTTTTTCAAAATTGATTAGAATAAACATTTAAACAATAGTTCATATGAATATTGAGCCACCATTCATTTTTCTTCTTACCAATAAAAACATAAAAAAATATTTACATTTGAAACATTCCATCAGAAATATTTAAGTACATGCAATAATGTTTGATACTGGTCGTTTAGAAAATAAAAAAAAAAGAAAGAAAAATTTTTTTTTCCTTCTTCCATTTGGATAAATGAATAACGATTAAGTTCAATAAAAATAATAAAATCTTTTGATTTATTTTCTTTCATAATTTAATTATAAAAAATGTTCTATTATCATGTCAAGTAAATGATACCATTAAGTGTTTGTTTTTCTTTACATATTCACTCATAGAAAATTGGATTATATCAGGAAAAAATAGTTGTAAGAACCCTCCTTTTTTTTTTTCTTCGTTCGCATGCGTATAAAATGAATGCGAAATGATCTGATCGACTACCACCAACTGTGTGCAACAGAAGCCACCAAAAATGGTTGTATTTGTTGAAAAAAAAAAGAATATAGATTATAATAACAACAACATCATGTTCGTTCTTGATGTTGTCAATGTCGAAAATTCCTACGTGTATACATAATTTCATGAGTAGTAGTAGTGAAGAAAGTGAATGCTATATTTCACCAAGTCTACTATCGTCAACAATGACGATAATATCATCGAAAAAACAATTAAAGAAAAAAATTAAAAAAACAAAACAATACAGAGATTCTTCTAAACGTGTAAGAAAATAATAATAGAATGAACATTATCTTCTTAAATTCATTTTATTTATTTTTATTTTCTTTTTATTTTCTTTTCATTCTTATTTTAATATTAGATGGAGACAACCCGACGATGTCAAATAAAATTATTAGATGATAGGAAACTTGACCTATCAGTTAATGTAAGTTATGAATTAAATAAAAAAAACAATGAAATAAACATTGTGAAATAACTATTATTAATTTAGAATAAACAAACAGTAGCCGATTTAATAAATGAAATTAGTCGACAATATCATTTAACTGAAACAGAATATTTTGGTATTTATTATGAAGAAAAGTAAGTTATTTGTTATAAGAAATAACTATTAACGTAACAAAAAAGAAAAAGAAAAAACGAAACGATATGTACATTTAAAATGTCCTTCAAATTGTTCTTTAACTTTTAGAATAAATCGATTGTTCGAAACTACAAATAAATATTTGTTGTTAATCCGCATGTACAATTGATTTTGCATTTGGTTTTTCTTTTTTTTATAAAATGTCAAATTGCTGTATATTTGATCAATTGTAAAAAGAATAATATAAATATTTCAAAAAGCAATAATTGATTTTTTTTGGACACGAAAAAAAAGAAAAAAATTTTTATTAGGTCAACTTTTCCAAAATAATCTCTTTGTCAAATAAGTTTCATAAATAAAACTAGAAGTTTTAAAAAAATCATGTATATAATCGTCTAAGAGTTTCTTATAGTTCGAAATACAGTTTTTAATAAAATAATGTTTTATTTCTGACAAGTCTAAGAACGTTGAATTTCTACAAGCATTTTAAATTTTATTCCATTCGGTTATATTATCACGGATTTGTATCTAAGACTTGCAGGACTATTTTAAGTCTTCTAATATTAAACCAGAAGGGGAACGAATCGTGACTAGTTTTTTTAATATTTTGAGTGCAGAACGTAAGCGATATGTCATAAGTTGGCCAAGTTATTTCAATAGCAGGTATTTCATTATGAAATTGTTTCTTTTCTTGAATTGAAATATACATTCATTAAATGATAAGTATATCGATTAAAAATGAATAATAAAATTGTTTCATTGATGGTTGAAGTTTCATAAAAATTATTTCTAATAGAATTTGACAAATGTTCTTTTCTGCTTTAATTATATTGAATTATATATTTAAATGAGTTGTATATAATTCTGACCTTCTTTGTTTATTTCAAGTGATGAACGTATGTGGCTTCCATCTGATAAAAAATTATTCGATCAAGAAGTATTTAAACGTGATTCACCTTCTCCTATCATTTATTTCGCTGTTAGGTATATTATTTTAATTTAATCTAAAACAAAAACAAAAAAATTTTTGTTTTTTTTCATTTTTTAATTATTAATTAGATTTGTATTTAAATCATTTCTATGGCTACAGAGTGCAACCACAGTCATGCTTTTCTTTTTATCAACACGTTATGCAATTTATCGAGTAAGAAAATTTTCAATTTAAATCAATGAATATATTTTTAATTCTTATAGGGAATAATTGATACAAATGATAATACATTATTTCAATTAGCTGGACTTGTTGTACAAGCTGTTGGTGGAGATTATACAAAGTTTGTATTCTCTTTTATTGTTTCTTTTGGTTTTATATGAAGAATTTTTGTTTTTTTTTTTTGAAGTGATGAAGCAGCTATTAACATAATAAAACGAGTTTGTGTTTTACCAAAACGTGTTGTCGATAGAAATATATCAAGAAGATATTGGTAAAATATTTATTTATTTAAATTCATCTAATAAATTTAATTCTGTTTTTTTTTTTTTTTTTTAGTGAAGACCAAATAATAAATCATTATAAAGCATGTCGTGAACTTGTACGAGGTCTTTGTATTGTTAAGTAAGTTAGATGAGTTTTTTTCTTTATTAAAACAAACAAATTTATTTCACATCTTTTGTTTATATTAGATATATGATGTTAGCTGAAAATCTACCTTCATATGGTTCACATTATTTTCTTGTCAGAGTAAGTTTTGAAATTCTAAAAACAAAAAAATTTAATTGATTAAAATTTAGAATAAAAATAATGTATATGCTTATTTGGGTATATCATTTGTTGGAATTTCTGTATATAATTATCATGATCGTGAAACACCAGTAAAAGTAAATATTTTATTTTAAATAAAAAGAATTTTTGTTTATGTTTTTTGGTTTTTTTTTAAATTATAGATTTATTATTGGAGACAATTAGAAAATTTATATTATCGTGATAGAAAATTTTCATTAGAAGTTCATGATTTAGAGTAAAAAAAATTTAATTTTGTTTTCTAATTTATGATGATTTTATTTTTTAATAGAACAACACATTTTTTATCATCTTCATCAATTCCAACAAATGTTTCTGCACCAGAAACAGATGATAAACTTATTGATGCTATTCATGATCCATCAACACAGTAAAATATTTTCGTTTTTTTTTTTTCTTTAAATCATTTAATTTTCCCGTTTTGTTTTCAAGAATGTCAACAGGTCGTCGAATTCCTCCAACACCAAATATTAAAGTTCGTGCATGGTTTACAAATTCTCCACAATATTGTAAAGCAATTTGGTCTATGGCTGTAGCACAACATCAATTTTATCTTGATAAAAGAAATTGTCGTGTATGTTTAAATAACATGGATATTTGTTTAATTGAAATAAAAGGATTTGATTTGATTTTGTTTTTTTTTTATAGCAAAACCAGTCTTTACAAATCAATGATCTTGTACGTGAATTAAATAATTCAACAATAACATTAACAACTGATAATATAATATCAAATGGTTCATTATCTCGATCGAATAGTGGTAAAAAACAAAGATAAAGAAAAAAAAAAAATGTTATTTTATCGTTTTGAATTCTTTATTTAAGCTTCAATAAATGTTATACAAAATGAACAAATTGAAGCTGATGTTGAACAATTAATGGATTTAATGAAAACACGTAAACAACAATTAGAAAGTTTATTAAATGAAAAAATGAAAGATTTTGGTTTAATTTGTGTACTTGAAAATGTTTGTTAAAACAAAAACAAAAAAAAAAACTTTCGATTAAGTTTAATTACTTTTTTTTTCTTTTAGCAAGTTACTGGTGGAACAACAGATGATCATGTGAATATTAATGATAGTGGAATACAACAAGAATTAAAATATCATGTTGTTGATGAATTATTAAATGAACAAGTACAAGAGGTAAAAAACAAAAAAAAAACAGGAGACTTTATTAATTGAATAATATATATATATATTTCATTGTTAATGTCTGGAGACATGAACAATAGAGAGAGAGAATGAACCTCTGTAGACATAACAGAATTAATATTTAATGTGACAAAGAAAAATTTGATCGATAACGAAAATAGGACGATTGTTATTGAATTTGTCTGAAATAATAATCAATTCATGAGTTTTAGAATAGGCATATATTGAAGAATATTTTATATATTAAAGACAAGACTAGTATAAAGAAAAATTCATCGGTTTGTACTCATGTCTCAAGATAATCAAATTGAATTGTCAATGCATGACTGTTTTATGAAGATATTGCAAATAATATTTCAATAATATCATATATAAATATTTGTCTGATTGGATAAGAAGACTAGTATATGTTTCATAAAAATCTTCTTAATTAAAATTTCAACAGTAGCTGAAACAACAGAAAAAAAATCATAAATGAAAAACGAAAAAATTTCAGCTTTCATAAGATACACTTCGATTTTATTTTGATAAAGTAAATTTGAGAACTTGCTGGAGGATGAAGGGCTTGAAGAATTTTTTTTTCATCAAATCATGAGACGAATATCGAATTGATTGTTTTACATCTCAATTTTAGAAAGAAAGTCGTCGGGAAATATTAGAAAAATCATAATTTCATAAGGATTAAAAGTGTCCATCTGATTTGTAAAGGAGTGCAAAAGAAAAAACACAACGATACATAAAACTTTTTCACCTAATCCTAAATATTTTTGGAAATAATTGTAGAATAATCCTACTCTAATACTGACGTTCAAAAAATATATACTATCTTCAACAATTATTTTTCACCTGTCTTAAGGACGTTGGCCCTCAAAAAGTCAATTTTCGTCGGAAAAATCAAAATCGAAAATAGCTCGACGTTTGATCTTGCATAAACGACATGGTTTTTCATTTGGTATCTCATTTTTTGTCAAAGTTTTCGATAATTTTCATCACGTTCTACTTGAAAAATATGCTTTTCTTGATCGTACAACCCAGAATTCTCTATAGGTCTTCATTCTATATATTTAATCTTTTGTTTGAAAGATTGCCGAATAAACTATTCTTCACTCTTATTTGTCGAATATTTCGTGAAAACATTATGTTATAGGCCTGAAAATTTTGTCATCATTTCTCTACTACAGTCCCAATATATCCTAACAATTTCATGTGATTTAAATGTGCCTAGTCCAAGATTAGTTTTTTTGCAGCATGAGAGGAGTTAGCTTTTTATTTTTTTATATAAATATATATGAATAAATTTTTTTTTTGTTAAATAGATGGCAAAATTAAATCAATTAAGACAAGAGCATGACATCCAAAGTAAAATAGTAATCTGTGCAAAAAAACTATTACATGATCAAGCAAAAGGAAATTCAAATTTATTAGATTCAGTTTTAAAACAACGTTTTGAATTTTATACATGTGTGAAAGAAAAAGTAAATTGTGTTCTTTTTTACTTTCAAATTCAATTTTTATTTATTATGTATATTATTTTTCTTTTTAGCTTGATCGATTAACAAAATTAATCGATACTGTACAAAAAGAAATTAATTCTCGTTATCCTTATGCTGACACTAGTCCAAGTAAATCATAAAAATTAATTATATTTTTGCATATAAAATAAATTTATTTCTTAGTTAAATCATCAACAGCTACAAGTGGTAGTCCACCTCCAAATTCATATAACCAAAGATATCAACAACGGAAAAAGAGCCCTTCACCAACTGTAAATTAACATTGAAACTTTTTTTTTTGTCAGAAAAAAAAAACTTCTATTTTTATATTTTAGCAACAATTAAATCGTACTTCATCATACAAACGAGCGTTAGTACATAATCAACGTTCTGTTCCATCAGCAGTTACAGATGGTCATTCATCTGAATTTGATAATCAAGTTTTATTGTCACCGGCATTAGATAGAAGGTATACTCAATTTTATTATTGTAATTTATAACAGATGAGTCTTAAAAAAGAAAAAAAAATCGAACGATCTATTTCTGTTCGCAAAAAGACCGCCATGGTTGAGTAACTTCGTTGTTTGACACGTATTGACAAGGTACTGTGTTTAAATCTCAGTACCACTTGGTATAGAATGACTCTGGACAAGACACTAATGATTCTTTATCTCAGATCATTCATCCGATAGTATGTTGACTACGTTGTGATATATACCTACTCTTGTGATTAGTTAGTGTGGATGGGTAGCTTAGGCAATTGAGCATAAGAGCTCTGCGTCAGATTGATCTTCTGTTTAGAGCTACAGCTAGTCATAGTTGTAGGAAAGATATCGAGCTATTGAATCTGTCCCTAGGCAACATCCCATACCGCAAGGTAGCTGAAAAGCAGGATATTCTCTTCTTCCTGTTTATGAATACTTCTAATTGTTAGATCAATTCTTTCATTTTTTTTCTCTTTTTTTAGTCAATCATCTGATCTTCTTACTAGTAATTTACCTTCTGATTCATCAAATAATCGTCAACAACAACAACAACAACAACAACAACAACATACAGCATATATTCTTCAACCACCACCTCCTCCAATAAATTCTTCAAATAATGCAGCTCGTAATCGAATTCGTGATCGTAAACAACAACCAACTTCACGTCCAGCACAAAAAACAACATCAACAAGTAATATAATATCTGATGAACAATCTCAACAACAATTATCACATATGCGTAGTCTGGATAGACGACATGTACGTGGTGTACCACATAATTCATCAATTAATTCAACAATATCAAAAACTCATATGAAATCAAGTCATACCGATATATATGGTAGTCTTGAACGTAATAAACATAGTAAAGTATCTCAACCAACATTACATGGTACAATAATAAATGATGAAAATAATCGTATTAATAAAAATGATAATCAAGCACATGATTTTTATCATTTAACACCAGCATTACCAACACAAACAAATACAACATCAACTGTTGTTAATGTTGGTAATATACTTCAACAACAACAACAACAACAACAAGCATTTGATCATATTGATTCAATACCACCTCCATTACCAATAACATCATCAACAAATCGTACTCGTCGTCCACCACCATCTGTCTTTCAACCACATTTTGATTCATCATTATCATCATCAACAACAATATCAACACCTAAAGATAGTTATTATACAATATCAGGTTCGAAAGATGTTTCAACACATCCACATACACATATTCGTGGTCTTGTTGCCGACAATTTTTATAGTGAAACATATACAAATAAACCACCACCGGTACCACTTCAACAACAACAGCCGATGCAACGATATGATACATCACCATTACTTGTACGACGTTTAGAACATATGTATCCAAGTCACACAAGATATCAATCACAACCATATAATCGTACACAATCAAGTTCACTAGTACCAACATCACAAATATCAACAGGACGTTTAAATATAACTAATCAAAATCAATCCTCAGCATTACTTTTTCGTCCACATAGTTCACAATCATCGAGTTCACAATCATCAGGGTAAAAAATTTATTTTTCAATATTATTATTTTATTTTTTTTTTTGTTAGACCTAATTCTGGAAGTTTACATGTTGCTGAAGAATTTTCGGATGATGTACTTGGTTGGCTTAACAATAATCATGGAAATTCTGCTACTCTTGTGTGATGGTTTCTTTCTTTTTCTTCTCTTATTCCGTTATCTATCCATGTGCCATCGGGGAAATGTGCATGTTTATTTTTGCCCTTATATTACAGTCAGTTTGCAATAAACAAAAAAAAAGAGGAAACTTTAAACAAAAAATGGGCTTCTTTATAAATATATATATTTTTCTCTTTGTATGTTCTCAATTATTATCTTTTGTTCATTCATTATCAAGCCGTTTTTTGTACATTTGATCAAACACTGGTTTTTCTTTCTCTTCTGTATACCTGCATAAATTTTTTTCTCTACTTTTTTTTTTTGTCTTCATGTCCCTGGATCAAACTACATAGATGATTATGTATATGTCCGTGTCTTGTTACGTTCTATATGTATCTTATTTCATTCTTTTTTTTTATACGGATTGATGGAATCATTAAAAATATATATATTTAGTCAGAGAGAAAAGTTATATCTCTTGACTTAAAAAAAAAAGTAATTAATGGATTAGAAAATCAAATGTTACAGGTGCCAATTTCTCATAGTACCTATATGAAACATATAAAAGGGAGTGATGATTTAGTAACAATATTGCAGTATTATAATGAAGTCGACTTTTGCAATATTAATTGTATGCATCAATGCAGGTGAGTAATTATTACTTTTGAATAGGAAACATTTCATAGCAAAGTAACTATGAATTATTATGTATTATCCGTTTTTTCATTGAAAAGCATGTGGATTATTGTTTGGAAGTGATTCTGGACCTGAATGGAACACTGTAAGTACTACTTGGGGTCCGAATCCACTTAGTCATGATTATTTTGTTAAACAACCATTAACGATTGATGATGCAAGAAAAAATGGATTCGAACAGATTTCAAATGCATGTCAAGGTAAATTTATTTATTCTATTGTATTGTTATCTAATCGAAAAATTATTTGTAGGAAAATTTCTTGGACAACGTTTTATAAAGAATAAAGATGTTGGCGTAATTTTAATTTATGATAGCAAAGGTTTTATGGCTGGTATCCAAATGGGTGTAAGTTAATGAAATTTTCATTTGATTTATTTATGAAAATTTTCCTTCTTATGTAAAAAAGATTCCAGCTTCGATGATTAATGATACGTTTTACAAATTTTCTCAACAGAAAATGTTTAACCGAGATATGGTTAATGGCGTTGATGTTTACGTTTTAACAGCATATGTGGTTGATCCAAGAACAATATGTTCATCAACTAGAGATACAAATCATCGTGAAAAAAATAGCGTAGGAACAGGACTTTGGTTACAAAATGGTACTAATCCAATTGATGATTCAGTTCCTATACCGATAAGTCAAACGGACGCAGACAAAACAAAATGGGTTAAAGGTGCATGTTTTCCATCGATGGGTAAAATATTTATATCATAAAAAAGAAGAAAAAAAAAATTTAATATCAAAATTATTTAGGTATTCATTATTGGTATGACAATCGAATTGATTCGGATTGCACAACATACTTTCCTGGTTTTCTTTTGTATAATAAAGGTAAATTAACAGCATTAGGTTGGGTTGTATTTGGTAAATATGATTTTACAAAACGAACTGAATTTCCTCCATATGCAGCTATTAGTGTAAGTTTAAAGACATTTGGTTTTTTTTTCGATCATATATATATATATATATATTATTTAAATTTTCAGTCATTTTTAAAACCTGTTCCAACATGTATGCGTGCCAAATATGACGAAGTCGGTGGTTTTACAACAATGCATATTTTCTTCAATACAGACCCATGGAATTTAATCTGCTGATTTCTATTTTTTTTTTGGTGTCATTCTTTATTCTTTTGAATACATTGTATTATAACAATGAATAAATAAAAGGATTAAGGAAAAAAATAAAAGTAACAAAGATATTTGTGAGAGAAGAATGAAATATGAGTTATATAAAACGTTATCAGATTCGATAAATGAATCGACACAAATGATTTTCTTTCGATTCAATTAACTTTAGGAAAATATTGACACAATTATTTTGGTCTTTTTTTCGAATGAAGTCAAATTTTAATCTACTTGCCATCTTGAGTATTGTCTTGAGCATCGATCAATTAAGAATGCACTGTTAATATCGTGTTCTTTAAATAAAATGGTAAACATATGGATTAATATTCAATCGAAGAATATGCCTGTTTCTCTCTCTCTCTCACGATACAATAACATTATATCTCATATTGGAATTAGCTGCTTTATAACAATAAACAATCAAACATATTTCCTTTTCTTGGAATATTTTCATTCAATTATTTACGGCCACTTGAATAATTATATTGTGAATTAATGAGAATAACGATACATCTTCTTTTCCTATTCATTGAAACATGTTATAATACGTCATATGCAATCATTTCATTCTATTGGATGTAAAATAAATGGAAAGAGAGAGCAAACGAAAATAAAAAGAAAGTTGATTTTTATGTTTTGAGAAAAATGAGAAAAGTTATCGAACATACAATAACAATAGTATCTTCATCAAAATTTACAAATATGTCTTATTTTAACATTATGTATAGCAATATATTTAGTTATTAATGTTAGTACATTTCCTTTTTATAGATCGACAATTTATCATCATCATTAACTAGTAAATATTAAATTAGGATTATTTTAAGGACCTAGTTTTTGATAAGTAATTAGTAAAACGGTTACATTATGAAATTGAGTGATTTTTAAAAATTTAATTATTTTAAATTTATTTAACTTTTTGAACTTAGTTTTAGTAGTAAATGAGACATGCCAATTAAAGTAGAATCTGATCGAAAGTACTCTTATCCTAATTTCTTCTGTATGACATTGAAATAAATACAAAAATTTATGTTAATCTTCAAAAAGATTAGTTTTCAAAAGTATTATTCAATTTTTGTATTCAAATTCTCTTATTTCTTTATCATATAATAAGCGCTATAAGTGCAATTCGCTTTTTTTTGTCGCGTTCTCTTATTGATTCAATATATTCGTACATATTTCAAAAAGTTTTTTTAACTTTATCATCACTATTTGATTCTATATAATCGACTTATCATAAATCTTCACGATCTATTATTAAACCAATATACAATATAAGTGCTTGATTTCATTTCAATTTCATACCCTCTCACGAGAGAAGTCTTCTAACTGATAAATCACTTTTGAGTTGAGACTACGTGCATTATATAGAATCAAATGAACTATGAATAACTTGAAAACAGTTTAGACCCTTAGTTTATTAGTATCGAGATCTTGCACTTTTACAGTAGTTTTTAAATGAATGTCATGGTCCTCCTCATGAATATCAAGAAAACTGATTTTCGTATTTCAACTTGAAACTTTGTACAGAGACAGTCCTTAACAAGGATAATTTCTTGTCAATGTTTCATACCTTGTCGTGGTTCCTATCTTAAGATACGGCTATGATAAAGAAGTATCTTTGACATCATTCATATATATAACGGCGGACTTGATGTTCTTATTTCAGGATAGAAACAAATCAAAAGACCTGAAACTTTCACAATAAATTATTCTCATGAAGGACCGTCTCTGTGCAAAACTTTCAAATCAAAATTCGAAAAATCAGTTTTCTTGGTGTTCCTGAGGAGAACTACAGTATTCATTCGAAAACTACCGTAAAACTGTAATGTCTACGCAACAATGAGCTAAGAGCATGAGTTCTTTTCAGAATATTCAAAACTCATTTGAGTCTACATGATGCAAATCTTCCCTCGTTAGTAATAATATTTTCGTTCTCAGTAAGAATGACATACGACGTCTGGTAAAGTTGCATATTCCTTTGAATCAAGTTGTTCTACAGATAAAAATTTCTTTTACAATAAAGATGTTTTTGTTTTCTTTTCATTCTTAAATCTCATTTGAGGACATAGTTTTCTTTAAATCAAGAATATATGTAAGTAAAAGAAATTCTCTAATAATAAATACTAATCTAATCGCATGAACAAAGCATTATTGCTATTGCTTTTTAAATTATTCATTACAATAAAATTCTTAAATATATGATTTTTTTTTGTAGTTACATCAACTATAACGTTATCATCAGGAAATATTAAGTATTTATTTTTATTCAAAGATTTTTTGAATATTTCATCAAATCAATCGAATTCATCATCAATAGCAGTGTATAAATTTATGCATTCAATATGTAATAAAACAAATATTCGAATAAGAAAGAAACATAAATTAAATTTTTCATATTCCAATTTATTGTTATTCGATAATATAGACTCTATTGTTAGTTTTTCTAATCAAAATAGTTATTAAAATTATCATTTCCAATAAATTGAAATGCAAAGCACGATCATCTAATCTCCTCACTCATTATGATCTAATATAACCAGCACATATCCTAATAAAATAGATTTTATCGAAAGTTTATTATTATGATAGTAGATGAAGTATGATCAAATAGCATAGAAAAATAGAGCATTCTTTTCTCTATCAGAATATATAGAAAAAAAGTTTCTTAAAGCTTATTATAGGGCTAAGTAACGCCGGACTACGAACTTTTGGTTGACCATAAGTAAGTTTATTCTTTCTATCCATATTCACTCTCTCGAAAATTTCATACACATTGAATCTTTCCTCTAGAATCCTTGATTTTATGTGTCAGTATTCGGAAATCACTGGAATTTCGACCTCTGAAAACAAGCAAGAACTAGTCTAATCTCTACTTTTGACCCTTCGAGTTCTTCTTAAATACTAGACATCTGTCGAATTTTCGATCACCCCCATGAAAGTTTATCATTGACATATTTGACGCAATTCAATCTATTATTCGTGGACATAGGTTTCATTAAGTTGGTGACGAGTCTACGTAAAAGAACTCATCAAGTTCTTACTTTCGACTGTTCGGAAGTCGAATAGATTCCAAGTATTCCAGAAGAATGACTTAATCGAAAACATATTTGTGGTCACTTCATTTGTTATGAGGATCTAGAATCGTTTGAATTCTTGAAGCCATTCCACTTTTATCATAATCTCTTTCAAAGTTAGGCATTGGAAAATCCAACCTAAACTATCATAACTATATGCAATTTGTAGTAGCAGATTTTCCTTGGAATTTACGGTTGAACTATCGAAAATTATACGAATAAAAAATATTAGAAAATATATCCCGAGTATTTTTCATCTAGTTATAAAACATGGTTTCCACTTTAGCACATTAAATCATGCTTAAATTAGTGTTTTGACGTATATTGGGTACTCATAAGTATATATATTCGAGTCTTAGCTTTGTCTTCTTCTGAATATACGACCAACAAGTATCGAAAACTCGAAAATAGAGATACACATATTACAAAAATATTTTTCTTATAAACTTATTTCAAGCATTTGAAGTTGCTCGACAAGGATCCTCCGATGAACATCGGACGCTGAAATCGATTGTTTCCATTAGTATGGATCCATCAAGATGAATTTATCGAGATATTCAAGTATCAGTCGAACTAAATCATCGAAATAGTTCATTCTCAAGTTCTTGATACATCATAAAACGTCATTTCGAGCAGTCAATTTTAATCTTCGACGGTATTCGAGATCTACATGAACGTGTTCAAAAATATTAACTCAAACAATCAATTAAGCATCAGGTTGATTTTATTTGATTTTATTTTTTGAAATTCATTAAAGCAAAAATATATGAAATAAGAGATTGTGTGAATATAGCAATGTTAGTACGAGTGCAGATAATTGTTTCATTAAAAAATTTGTGTATTAGACAAAGTCAATAGACATATTATTCTTCTGTCTTAACGACTGGCATTGTATGGCGTATAAAGTTTCTTTATTCAAACGCAGAGGTTTGCCCATTGAGGTTTTGAACAATTATCAAGCGTTGAACAACAATCTGCATCAATTAAACATGATTGTGTATGTTAACTGCAGTATGTTTCACCGTTACTGACAGAATTCGGTTCCCAAGATTGCAAACAACATTCAGATTGATTGAGTGCTATTTGTCCTGCAGGTCGACAACATTTTTTTGTCTATGGTTCATATTGTAATCCAATGCAACAACTATTGGTTTGTTGATCTCATATGTTTCATTTATTCGTCTGCATTTGTGAATGCAGGTTTCGCCACGAACAATATTATATGGTTTCCATTGTTGACCACAACACTTCGATGGAATTAAAACCGTTCTATCTACCAATCGATAACATCTTTGAGTTAATTGATTGCATAGTAATCTGTAACAACAAATATAAATTGATTTGTTGCATGCTGCATGTGATGGTTGACAATGAGAAATGCATTTTTCACGACGTATCCCACTACAACATTCTGTCGGAGATGTACAAAGTGAACCGCTTCGCTTGCAACCAGTTCTGAATTTAAGATTTTGAATTGTATGATCGATTGTAACAAACAATAAAATAGTAATGATGATGATAATTAATTTTATCATATTTAAATTGTACTAAATAGACAAAGAAATAAAACCAAAATCATATTCTTTAAGTATAATGCTAAACGTACTTTTCAAGTTTGATTAATCATTAATAGTAATGTGTGCGTGTCTATATTGACTTATAATTATGTTTAGTAATAGATATATATTTTGACTGATGAGAGATATAGAACTAGTATGTTTTGTTTGTCAACCATTTGCGCATTTCACCTTAATACTCATCAACGACGCATACTTATTAATTAATGCAAATGAAAGAAAAATGTAGATCGATTACATGTCTTTTTTTTTCTCCTTCTCTTGGTCCAAGATTGAAAATATATACTCACTAATGCGTCTGTTCTATGTATATCTCGAATCTATTTTTTGCACTTTCAAAACATACTCTAGATCATTGTTGATGACGTCAAAGAAAGAGTGACAAAAGAAAGAGCATAATTACAAACATGCACTATTTATTGATCGTCAGAATTAGATCAATTGGATCGGTCTCATTATGAGTCAATATCAAAGCTACTGTGTATGCAATGTCGAACGATTGCAAGAAAAATCGACCATAATTGAAAATATAGTTATTACAAATTCTTTTGTGCTGCCTCTATGTACAGTTACACTCGCAAAAACTTTAGTTTTGAAATTTTCTCATTTTCAGTGAGATTTTTACAAATCGATCCGATTTTGAGTCAGATATATTCAAATCACATAAAATTTTCAAGCTATAGTGAGACAATAATGGAAAAGCAATAGTAAATTATTCGACTAGATATCATGACGTTTGTGACAGACAGTCATCGAAATACGATCAAAAGTAGCTCATTTAGTAGCATACAATTTTCTTTAAGCCTTCATTAAAAACAATTAATTTTCTTTTGTTTGGTAGAAGATACTTCAACGCAATGCCTGATTAAGCTCTTTATCTGAAACTTTTACTTTTCACGAAGAAGAATTAATTGACAAGTCCCAAATCCCAAAAAAATATTCTAGAGAGAGTAGCTTTTTTTCTCTAAAATGTTTTTTTATGTAATAAAATAAAGTTGTACTATGCTTCTTTCATGTAATAAAATTATTTGTACTGTATTGTATATACAGAGAAATACATAGAACAAACAACTGAAAATCTGTTGCTTTGTTCGACACACACTACCCCAGAGAAGATTGTTTTTTACATTCTGCATAAAATTGGAAGGATCATACCACAAGTACATTTCACAACAGAGAAGTGGAAATAAACTATTTTATATAGTCGCGAATCACGATTTTTCCATGGTTGTAATGAGAAAACATTGTTGATAAATAAAATTTTCTTTCAGAAAGTCTTCAAGTGATTCATGATCCTGAGAGCATGGTGAATTTGAATTTCCAGGAGATTCAAATTTCTTCGCATCATCACATATAATAGATAATAAAAGTTGAAGAGTACCGCTGCGAGGATCTATATTAAATGTATCCCAAAATTTAATCCATCGGATACATTCAAAATACTTTGTCAATTATATTTGTTTTTGATACATTACTACGTTTCTTATCCTTTATTTTATGATTCTAGCAAGTATTGCTCAATATTTTTCTACGTAGATGTTATACTACTCGCTGTAATCTTTATATTATTCGCAAAACAAAGATATTTTTAGTGATAGTTATTACATTCGTGTATTTTTATTCACTTATTTGATTGTCAATAGAATTCGATATATGGGTTCAACAAATACAATTATGTATGAATAATTACATCGATTAATTCGAATATTTGATAAAATAAAAACTTAATAAACTTGTTTCTGTATTTCTTTTTGTGTTGTCGGCACTACTTTTTGTGTATTATAATATATATATAGTAGATTAGGCATTAAAATAGACAAGAAAGAAGAAGAAAAAAGAGAGCAAAAGAACCAAGAGAAGTTCAAGAAAAGAATACTTATCGACAACAAGTATGGTCTGATGCTACTGTCACATGTCATGACAAGTAGCTCTACTCAAAATTTTATTAATACGATATTAATTGATGAATGATGTTATAGCGCAGTAAAATAGAGCATTGTTTTTACTATCAGTTCATGTAGAGAGAATGTTTCTTCAAGATTTTATAAGGAATAAAACTACCTCACCTTAATGTCCTGCGGGAACAAATTTTTTAGTTTCCATTTCCCGTTCTCGTTCCCGTAATGCTTTCAAAGTTCTTATTACTATTTGATTTTTCATATCAGAGAAAAACTATCATTACGAGACATTAACTTCTGTCAACGTCGCACGTTGTCGAATATGACATAGCTTTCAGTTAAAAATGAAATTATCATTGGAAGTACATGCTAGTAAAATAAATCAATTATTGTTTATATGCCAAAATTCATCAACATTAAGTTAAAAGAATTATTTTATTCATTAATTGAACAATTGTAAAGACAAAAGAGGCTAGTACATCAATAATACCGACGAAAAAAAAAAGAAAAAATTCAAGAGAAGAAAGTAATAATAATGTTATCTTGCGAGATAATCTAAAAAATACTCCTTTCGAAGGTGAAAATGACAAAGAAAATAATAGTTGTTATAATTGAATTACGTTCTAATGAGTAATGAATGAGCGTGGCTAATTTTTGTTAATAGATATTTTTTATTTCTTTTAAAATTAATAAGCGATGCAAAAATCTTTGAAAGAGTATCAAAATTTATTTCTCAACAATGTAACATCGTTTTGACGACTTCGACATTTTTTTGGAAGTGCAAACTTCGAAGAGTATATACATAATACAAAACAAAACAATTTTCTAGAATGGCCATTTTTAATATCGTTCTCGTAGGACACTACCTTCGCCACTACTTTTGATCTACCCTAAGTATTATCACTTTTCATCTTTACAATAAATTGTTCTATCATCTCTATACTGATTTTACTTGTAGCTTTAACTCTATTTATAGGCTAAAAATATGTACATAATTAAGAAAAAATTAAGTATTAGTTGAAATATTATACTTTAAAAATATCAAAAAGAAAACGTAATTGTGATGTAGTAACAATAACTGTTATTATTGTTTTCTATTTTTCTTTTAATGTAGGTTGCGTGCTAACAGGTCACTACATTCATATATATATATCCGTCTCCTTTGAAAATTATTGTTCCTCATTCTCTTCATTTCTCTCATCTATCTTATTATAGGTGCTTCTGTTGTCTCGCCTCAATAAAGTTGATGTTGATCCTCACTTTTCTTTTCTTATACGCAATTAAATAGCTGACAGTAATTTTCTTACAAAGGTTTTCGTATACATATATTGAAAGGAGACTCTGGTTTTATACAAAGGTTACATCATAGTTACTATAGGATTGCTCTTATATATTTAATTAAATAAGCAGACGTTCTAGCGAAAGTATAATTATATAAAATAAGCATTTTTCTTATAAAAAAAAATGTCTCAGAGCAAACAATCAATTTTTAACGAAAGAATGATCTATGAGGGACAGGTATAGTTGAAAAATAAAAAAAGAAAAGAGAAATATGGAAAATATTGTCTGAAAAGGAACTATATTTACTATATCTCAGTGCCAATAAAAAATAATTTCTTAATAGTTTTTCATTATTATACGAGAGACTAGTATATGCCAGCTACACTTTATTTAACACTTACACGTACTGTAGCTGTCGGAGAAAAGTGAATTCTCGATACCGTCGACTGACTGATATATATGACTAAACAGTGACTTTATAATCGTTATTGTTTAAATGCTTTTCTAAAAATGAATGTTGATGTTTCCTTCTTTGTAGAATCCAGATTAATTTTCTATGAAATTAAAATTAATTTTCAAACATCTTTAAAATCTGTTGTTGATTTTTCAATTCGTTCGAAAATATTTTTTCCAGAAAATCATATGGAAATTCTACTTTACAGAAAACCAAGCATTTTCTGGAAATTATAAAAATATTCAACGATTAATAATTATTGAAAAACTTGTCAACTTTTGCTAATTCAACTTTCCAGAAAGTAGAATTATAATTCATAGTGAAGTGAAAATTGAGTTAGCGCATGTTGACATTATTATATCTGGAACAAGAATCGACACATCTCTGACGTCGTTCTGATCTGTTCTTCTTCGCTTTCCTGATTTTTGTATACGTCTGTCGATCATTTCCTCTTTGAACTCTTCCTTCTCGTCTGCTCCTACATAAGTGATAGAGAAAATGAGGAAAGGCATCAATCTCCTCACAATTTAGTTTTCATGTCTCGATCATGGCTAGCATCATATATAGATTCAAAAAAAGAATCGCATGCCAAAAAGAAGAAAGACAGACTTAATTGTCACAAAAAAAGAGAACCGACTCTAACATGCTACTCGTCTACGTCAATGGCGCGTACTTTTTTTTCTTTTATAGAATCTTACAAAAAAGATCGTATTATTGTATTTTTCCTCTTCCATAATGGCTGTTACACATATTGAGTAAACTATTAGGTGTGAACACAACATTCTTCACTTTCCGGCATCGACTAGAGAAAAGAAGAAGAACAAAAAAAGTGAACATCTACCATCTTTCCATAATTATTGTGCACAAACGATTATCAGAACTCTCTTACTTTCTGTTGACCTCAATCTGGAATATTCATAATATACATATTGCTTATATTTTTCTTTTCAAATGTGCGTTAACCAACGATGAATAATTCAATTGATAATCGTAATGAAAACGATTCGATTACTCGCTATTTCAATATCTATGTGAATCTCTTTTTTGTTACTTTTGGTAATATTGGTAATCTACTTAAAGTAGGATTTTTTCTTCAAAAACCTCTTCGTTCTTGTACGTGCAGTATTTTTATTCTTGTTGCAACATTCAGCAATTTTGCTACTCTCAATAATTTGCCACTTCATCGGTTTCTTGCCAATGTCTTTTGGTCATCCAATTGGATCGATGCCGGTGTTGGATGGTCTAAAACTGAGAAAACTGAATCGAATTTATCATACGATACTGTATCGGATTTCGACATAATAGTATGTAAATTACGTATTTATTTCCACATGCTAAGCGCTAGTTTGACATTTCAAATGCTCTTACTTGCATCAATCAATCGATTAAGTTGGAGTTGGCGACGAAAAAAGCATCATCAACAAAGTTGTTGTAGTCAAATCGCCGACTATTTTTGTCATCTCCCAAATGCATTCAAACTCTGTTTGATCTCATGTCTTTTTTGGGCCATTATTTCTCTTCAGCATGTCTTCAATTACACAATTGTTTCTCGTTCACAAGGTTGTGTTGCTCAAAATCTTACTCTTTGGACAGTATGGGTGACTACTATTCATTGTCTTCTTTTACCGATATTGATGATTCTGTTCGGTATATTAACGCTAAAAAATATTCGAACATTACGAGCTATTTGCTGTTTACATAATCGTCGTTATAAGCGAAATCGTCAATTCGTTCAAATGTGTCACCATTGTGTTGATAGTCGACGATCAACTCAATATCAAATTGAAAAACAATTGACATTGATGATTATTACTGAAATAATTGTGACTGTATTAACGTCATTTCCCTATGCTGCTTATAGTTTTTATCGGCTTCTTACTATCAATAAGCAAGTATATGAAACAAGAGTTTCAAACGAATCCAACTGGATTGAATTAATTATACGCATGACTGTCTATTTGGAGCCGAGCTGTGGGTTTTATATTTATCTAATAACGTTGACTACATTGAGAAAACGTTTTAGCATTATACTTTCGAAAAAACTAACTTCTGTTTGTTGTTGTTGATGATAGTTCGACTTCAAAAGTGATTAAATATGGATCCTGAAAAATATATAATCACATATCAGACGAAATAAATGAAATTTTCATGCTAAAATTCTTCACAAGAACTGTTTTATATGTTTTAACAAGATATCGAAAAATGTTCAACTACTATCGGGGATCAAGAAAAGTTGTACATCTGTGCCCGACTATCCTAGTATATCTATGAAAACAAAGAGAATAATAAAACTATCCTTAAGTGATTTTTTTTCTATTGTATATCATTCTATTTGTAGTTAAGTTTCTTGATTGAAAACAGTTCAGGACATAATCGATCAGGAAATAATCAAGAGTGCACGTTACTTCTTCCATATACAGCACGTAAATTGAAGTATCACTAATTGATTCGAAGTTTGTAGAATTTTTGTTTTGAAAATTACAATGAATTGTTGCTTATTTTACGCAAAGCAATAACAAGTAACTACAAAGTTAGCAGTAATAGAGTGACTTCTATTGACGCTAACAGAAAGTAAGTAGGAAACTTCTTTGGCCAGAGAAAGATAGGAGTTTCAATGGAAAATTGTGGGATATCTAGATCATTCTATAGGAACATCTCAATATTCGCATGAAAACTCAGCCATTAAATCAGGAAGGATTCTAAAAGTTTTTGACATATTTAATCTTGTAGAGAATTTGACGTTGATCATTTTAATAAAAATAGAATCATACTTCAAATAACATAATTGTTATAAATGAACCAATGAAATAAAGAAAAATAATGAAAATGAAAACAGTGAATTTTGAATCAATTTTATTCAGTTAATGACATCTCGATCACCTAGGATGTGAGTATGGATATGAATTCTCTTTTTATCTACACCCAACTTGCAGACGAGTGACACGTAGCTCTCGTCGAAATAATACAAATGGGTAAACAATCATTCTGGCATTGACTGTTATGGTTTAAGGGTAACTAACGATAACAACATGGTTTGTGAGATATCAAAAATGCGGGTTATTCGAATCCTTATCGGAAGGGATATAAATTTTGAGTCCTGAATGGTAAAGTATTGTTGTTTTTGTCGATATTGGTATGATTTATATATAAGATCAATTTGTCTTTTTGAAGAAAAATTTGCATTTAAACAATGGTTTATGTGTCGCATATAATTTGTCAATTATTTATTTTTTCTTTATCTCGTATATATCTGTAAAGAATTCGATTTGTATATTATGGATTAATCATTTATCATCTCTTATGTGTTTTAATTATATCTGTGTTGATCAGAGAATTTGTTTGTAGAAGAAGATGAGCTCTTTTTTGATGATTCAAGTAGAACTGAATATGAGAAAAGATGATTTGTATAAATTAATAATTAGTAACTAATATTTGTTGTCGTATAAGAGTCATGTTGGAACAAATTTATATATTCTGGATAATAAGTAGTTGTTTGATTTGAATCATGAGCTAACAAATCTAAATATTCTTGATGATAATTAGTTGTGTCATATGGATTATAACACAACGAATTTGCATATCCTTGACAAGGACTAGCTGTTCTATTTAGACAATCTTTTTTGAGTTTCAAATAAACGTCCGAAGCTTTTTTCTTAAAAATTTTTATCAATCTTTCAATATTTCGATGTACTAATTCTCTAAATGCATTGAAGTTTGATATAATCATCTCACTAAGTCCACATACCCATTAATATTTATATATTGATATCAATGGAGTTGTATCTGGAGGAAAGCTCTATCTTTTCTCTAGAATATGGAATTGATGAAGTTGAAGGTAAGTCGAGTCACATCCTACCATATTCACACGAACGAGATTTGACACTTCACATATTCAAATTCTATACAATTATTATTGACTATCAATTGAATCATCTGAGACTTTGAAAGAAACTTAATGACGTAAATAATTATTTTAAAAAAATTTTCTTACTATGTCATTGTGTTTGACTAAAAAAGTCTTTCTTTATTATAGATAATGAAAAATCGCCAATAGTTTATCATACTTATTATGATAATTAGTGCGATACATTATTAGAGGGTTTTCTTGGACAACCTCTTCCTTTTATTTTCAAATAAAATAAATGTACGCACAAGATACAGTGTACCTTACTAGAAAGAGAAAACGCCCACATATATATTATCAAAAATATATAGGGTTCAAACGCAATAACAAAAACAACAAAGCATAGTGATCAAAGAAAATATCACATAAAAGAAAGAAATGATCTAATATGAAAACATAAACTACATCACATACAGGGAAAGAAAAAGAGAAAACGAGAAGAAAAAGAAAAAGAAACATAATTCGAAAGTGGAGACTCTAACATACATGTAAATCATGCTGTTCATAAATGGATATTGCTGCATGTTTCAATAAAAAAGCTGTTTGCTGTATTTAATTTCATAATGACATAATATATATATAAAGATTTTTTGTTTACGATAAAAGAGAACAATACCTGAAAAATATAAATCGCCAATTGCTCATTAACATTTACAAGAAAAAGCAAAGCTCGATAGGTAAAATAACTGATAAAATAAATCAGTTAGAATAATAAAAAAAACATCGACTGAAAACGAAGGAAAACTTCATCAATTAAATCATTTCCATATACTATTTTTTTGACCCATGTATCATTTACTTAGGGCATACCGAAAGTACTGGCAGTGACACTTTAATACCCTATAGTAGGCTTTAAGAAACTTTCTTTCTATATAGTTTGATAGAGAAAAAAATGCTCTATCTTTCTATACTATTTGATCGTACTTCAACTAATCTCATAGTATTAAATTATCTATAAAACCAATTTCGGCTGGTTATATGCTGGTTGTAAGTTTTGCATTGCAGTTTTCGATTTCTTACTAGTTGTATTAATAACCAAAATATACTATAAGATGCAGCGTGAAAAGCTCTACAATTTGCATACGACCACTTATTTTATAGCTGCAATTTTTGTTTTCGAAATCGACAAAATTTGGAGCAATCAAATTGCGAAGATGCGAAAAAGACAATGTTTTCGATACACAACGAATTCATTTTTGTTATTTCATTGTTTATCACCTGATATGCTTTACCAAAAGAAAAACAAAATATACCACAAGATGCAGCGTGAAAAGCTCTACAATCTATACAGTAAAGCTTATTGTAATTGTTTTCAAAAAAAGGAAAATTCTATGCGACCAATTTTCTCAATACCAAAAATTTGATCCCTCAAAACTTTATCGATTTTGAAAGCAAAAAGTGCAGCTATAAAATAAATGGCCTTATGTAAATTGTAGAGCTTTTCACGCTGCATCTTATGGTATATTTTGGTTGTTCATACAATGTCTTGAGGGATTCAAAACTAGTCTGTTCTCACACGTTGTAATCTAGTACAACCAGCACATAATCAGCCGAAATAGGTTTTATGGATAATTTAATATTATGAGATTAGCTGAAGTACGATCAAATAGTATAGAAAGATAGAGCATTTTTTTCTCTATCAGACTATATAGAAAGAAAGTTTCTTAAAGTCTACTATAGGGTATTAAAGTGTCACTGCCAGTACTTTTGGTATGCCCTAAGTAAAAAGAAATACACTAAATTATTTATTAGAACAGTTAATATTCATAAAAAAGAATACCAAATGAAACCTTTATTTAAAAATCATCAAGCAAATTTTACGTGATTGTTCGTGTTTCAGTTGTTGATTACTAATAACGAAGTCGTCATACATGAATTCAACCAACCAAACAAAAAAAGAGTCTTCATATAAAATCTTACTTAAGATTACTTGATTGTTCAAAAAATATTTGTTTATCAATATAAAAAATTTGAATAATACCATCACATGATGATATTGGGGTATGGGAGGGGGGTGTGGGTGAAGGAAAGACATTCTCATTTGCACATCCACACCCTTATCCCTGGTGGAGTTTTAAAAAGTTTCACTTTCGGTTCGGTTCGAATCAGTTTTAAAGATTTTAGTTTTGGTTCATTTTAAATTTTGAAAAATCTGGCCCGATTCCATCTCGGGTACAAATGGACAAACAATCGTTCTGATATTAACTGGTTTGATTCAATAATGAAGATCTGTATATCTCTAACAGTGAGAAGAATGAAATGAGACAATGGCAAATAGAAACATCAAATAAAATAATAGTTGCTGGTGGAAATAGAAAAAAAAATTCGCTGGATTAAATCTATACTTCTACTTTCATTTTTGTTGGCGACAATCATTCAGTCTGTGTATTGGATAAGAACCATCATTGTGTGATGAAAACTACAAAAGAAGGTACTGTTGTTGCTGATGAAAATGGATATGGGCAATAACCAAATCAATTTTCTTATGTGGGAAGCTTATCATTCGATTTACAAGATAATATCTATGTTTTCGATGTTGACTCAAACCGACATTGTTATTGTGATAAAATGACTATTGATGAGTAATTAAATGTTTCGTGAAAGTGTTTCTTTAGACTATTTTGCAGAATGAGTTTAATCATAATGAATTATTTTAAGAAACAAAAAAGAATCGATTCAGATGGCTGAATGTTAATGATAGATTTACAAACAATGATCAAAAGCAATTCATCGGTTCGTGAATATAAACAATAGTGTGAATACGATGATGTGCAGTAAAGTGTATCACTCAAATGATTCATACGCATTGAGCTATGGTACTTTGCGAAGACGATAAAACTTTTCTTAATAAATGAGTTAATATTTTTTTGAACAAGAAAGACTATTCAAAAGTCTATTCTATTATATAATATAATTGAATATAGTCTGTTTTTGTATATTTATACTTCGAAAATATTCGTGAACTCGTCAAAATAATCTATATATAGTACTAGTCATCATTATAAGAACAAACAGTTTTTTAATATTTATTTTTATTTTCGTTTCTTTTTTTCGTACACAATGATTTATGTGTCTATATATATATATGTATTCACGTGTGGTCTATTCGAAACTCAAGTCAGAGTTCCTCGTTTTGAATGTTAACTTCAAGAAAATGGATGTTTATTAAAATTCGTGTTTTTCGTATTCGCTAAATTCATAAGAACAACGTAGTATTTTCTTATTTTATGTACAAGAGGTATATCAGTTTGATTCGAAAACTATACAAATAGATAGAGAAACTTCTTCCGTATATGTTCATGAAAAAAAAATATTCAAAATTGGCTGACGTTTAGATTTGACATTGCATTGTATTGATAAAGTCAAATTAGAGTGAAACGAATCAAAAATAATAGTTTAAAACAATCTTTTAGTTATCCGAACTAATATATATGGGCGTGAATAGTTAGTGGATTACCACGATTTGCTTTCATTCTATTATCAGTTAAAAATCTAATCATGTTCAGGCGAATTTATTACCCTCATCACCACACAATAAATTTAAAATATCAGCTCCTGATTGCTGTCTTATACGAAATTATTCAGTTCCCGAAATCGTGTCCTATCGTTTTTTCTGGGGCTGAACAATTTTATATATGACAGCAATCAGAAGCTAATATTTTAAATTTAGTTGTGTGGTGATGAAGGTGAGAATTTGGCTCGAACATGATTAGGTTTTTAAGTGATAATAGACAGAAAACAAATTAGGAAATCCCACTGACTGTTCACGCCCGATTATAGGTTTAGCACATTTTCATACATTTATTTGGTGGTCAGTAGATTATATTGGTACAAAAACATATTGTAATATATTTATATATGATTATGAAATAGCTTTTCAAATATTTTTTCTTATTTTAACATGTGCTATACCACCAATTCTAATGACTATATTTGGTATATTAACAGTATTTAATGTTAAAAAACTTCGAACACAAGTTGGCCCACAAAATAATGATGCTCGAAATGAACGTTTACGTTCAAAAGATCGTCAATTAATTATAATGCTTCTTATTCAAGTTCTTATGACAATTCTTTGTACATTACCATTTTCAGTTGCTAATATAACATCAATGATATTTCAATATTTAATAACATTATCTGATTATGGTGATGCAATAAATACATTTTATAGTAATTTAAGTCGTTTAATAAATTATTTTAATCCAGTTGTTGGATTTTATATATATACATTATCAAGTAAAACATTTCGTAATGAAATGAAATG